>JASDQU010738418.1:130143-167789 GCA_032191745.1 Picea mariana | reverse complement strand
ACCCTAAACTTTCCATCTTCCGACATTGCTCCCACTCGAATCAAGAACCCTCTTTTCATGCGAGTTACCTTACGCTCTAATACCAGTTGTTGGAAAAACAGGACCGCGGAGCCATAAAATAAAACAAATGCAGAAACAAAACACAGAAGATACACAATACAAGAGAGACACAACTTTACGTGGTTCACCCAGTGTGAGCTATGTCCACCAGAGAAATTTCCAGGTCCTTTCTTTATTATTATCTAGAAAAATGAAGGGATACAACCTACAGCAAAACCCATTGTAACTTCCTCTTCTTTCTCTCACAGTCTCCTCTCTCAGAATACAATACTCGCCAACATACATAGCCACAATACATTTCCCTCATAAAAGAGGGTTGCCTTCTAGGGAAAAAAACCCTAACATAATCTCTATCGTTAGATCTGTGACCTTATAATGAATGGTCTAGATTTACAATGAAATTACAATATACTTTTACAAGGCAATTTTTTCTTCGGGGGCTTCGCCCCCGAACCCCCACTGGGGGCCTACTTTCCCCCAGACCCCGCAGAGGGGGTACCCCTCTGCACTCCCCCACATGGAAGAGTGTACATACTTCTAGGGTGTAAATACTTCATGGGGTATAAACATGGCTGAAAGTAAAAGACCTCTAAATCAAGAAGATAATTAGGCTCCACAACCAACAATTGGCTATTTTTGGTGCTTTGGGAGTAAGAAAGATTGGTGATGCTGGAGGTGAAAATGTCCCTTGTGTATTACAACTTAGATGTACTGTCACTGAGTCTTGATCTTTAGCAGATAAGTATTTCTCTTTTGGACTATGATGAGATAATGGGCTAAGAAACAGAGGATTCTCAAAAGAAAAGTAATGTGATTTAAAATTCTCAGATGAGAGAGATTCAAGAGATGATGAAGGTGTCTCTGGTTCACTCTTAATATCTGTGATGTGACCTCTCAAAGTTTCAGTCATAGGCAATATGTCTAAATATTCCTGTTTAATGAGTTCAGTAAGTAACTTCCACTGTTCTAGATTTAATTCTGAGATATTTGAAGGGAATGAAACTATAGCAAGCTCAGTAACAGGTTTAATTTCACTTTTAGGATTCAACTTTTCCTCTACTTGGGTTTTGGTGATTTCAGAGGATTGTCCTTTAGAACTTTCTGAAGACAATTTTCCTTATAAGAGTGAAGACTGTCCAGAAAGAACTTTAGGTTTTGTTAGTAACTTTTCAGGATCTGGAACTGTTGCAATAGGCTTAGGATCTGGATTTTTCCTGGTTATTGGTCTCTTAGTAGATGATGAAGAAGTTAGAGGAGTTTTAGATCCTTTACCTTCTCTTTTAGGAGCCAGAATTACCACAGAGGAGTCGCCAGGTGAATAACCACAATCTTAAATAATGTCCAAAATCTTATTCACCATCAAGATCTGAATCTAATCTTGTTGTTTCCCTAGGGAAGATATCTTCGTTTCTTTGTCCTTGGCAACGACGCCAAAAATGTTAGTCCCTAAAGTTGCATTCAATGTGAGAGGGTGCAAGCTAGGGCATCATCAATTTATTGCAAAGTGTTTTAAAGGTTTTAATGATTTGATTTTTGGGGTAAGGTGGTTGAAAATTGGCTCAAGAGTATAGCATAACATGAAAATCACAATCAGAACATAGCATATCCCATTGACTGGTTAAAATGTAGTCACATAGATGAATTAGACCAATAATAAAAGAGAGGAGGAAGCTTCCAATTTGTCAACTTCACATAAATCCTTGTCTCAGAATATCATAAAGAAACAAGACCGTCAGCTTGATATCAAAACTTGAAAATAATTTCCATAGTAAATTTTTCACTGTATTAATTAACAATCAAGAAACAGAAGCATTGCAATCTGAATAATGAATTCAAGCATGAAGAAAGAAAACATAGTAGAAAAGAGTGTCTAACTGTCCATATGCCTTTGCTATTAAGTGTCAAATAGAATAATAATGCCTTACAAGGAGTTTTCAGAATAAGTCCTTTGGATCTCCAATTTTTTGACCAGAACACAGTCTTTCCTCTGCCTATTTAAACTATCCATAAAACCTCCAGATCCTATCATCTAGTGTACTTTTAATGACTAGATCCGAATAATATCTATCTACTAGGGAAGTTAGCTCAAAAAGAGTTTTTACAATCCAAAAATAGATCATTGCTCAACAGCTTGATAATGTATGATCTTGCCAGCATTACATTTGATTCTACAAAACATGGATTAGTTTGATCTAGTCATACAGTTCGAGGTCTTTGCATTTCACAGGCCAAAAATGAGTAGACACTGCCATATTTCCTGGAAAACATCAAAATTATGATTGTAGCAATCTTCATGAAACCTTTAGGATATAATCACAGCAGTAGCTTTAGCATTTTTTTGTTTGAGCTTTGTGGTAAGCACGACATTATGCCAATAGATTCTGAAGTTTATCTCTTTGAGTTCTTTGAGAAATGCCCTTTGCTCTTTTTTCTTCTTTTTGAAACCTTGAATCCTTTCTCACTGACGAGCATTCCATTGTTCTATTTGTGCCTTTTCTTTCTTCAATTGTCTCATTGTTTTCTGGAATTCCTTGATCCTTTCTTTATTAGTTCTGATTTTAACCCTGAATTATGAGAACTCTTCAAAAGGTGTAGGCTCATTCAGATTTAAGGCAACCTTGGGTTCTTTCGATTTAACTCGGTATTTAGAAACCAATCCTGAGATATGTTCTTCATCAGAACTTGTTGAATCCATGGCTTCAGGCACATCTGATATGTGATCTGAGTCTACAAGGTAATCCTTTTTATTCTCAGAAATCTCACTGATACCTTTACCAATTTATTTATCTTTTTCCAATATGGTTGTAGCTCTTGTTACAGGTCCTGTAGATGATGAAAAATTTTGTTTACCTTTGTTTACTGGTTTCTTAAGCAGTGGATTTCCTTTTGCCTTTTTCCTGGTGCCTGCTTCAACATCTTCAGAGTGATATTCTATAAATATGATGTTTTATTCTTTGATCAATGGATTATACATGGCTTTAGACTTCAACCTGTACTTGTTGGTAACCCTAGTAGAATTCCTTCTAGGTTTTTGAGACGTAGACACACCTTTATCCTTTGTCCTTTTGACTGCAACGCCCCTTTTACTGGTTGATGGTGATTCATGCTTGACTGTAGTTTGAGTATTAAAATATTCATTTGAATCTTCTTCCCCTTTAACATCTTCCTTAGAAAACATTTTGATTTCTGGATCCAACTTAGGTCTTTTTACCTCTGCTATTCCTCGACACCCTGATATTAGGCATTTCTTCTTTAACAGGGGTTTCATCAATTGAAATGTTTTGTTTTTGTGTAACAATATTTTTTCCTTTCCCTTTCTTCTGTTTGTTGGACTGTGTGTTAGGATTTAAGGATTGCATGAGCCATCTCCAGGGCTTCTGTAATTCTCTCAAAACAGACATAACTAGAGTCTTAATTAAGACTTGATGAAACAGGCTGCTCTTTGCATTGGTGGAGAGTGATTGCACTCACTTTGACATCTTTGTCAAGCTTTTGAGTAGAAAGTAAGGCATATTTAAGGGATAATCGCCATTTAGATGCATTCATATCCTAATGTGGTAGATATAGACTAGTGAAAATATACCTTCATAGGTGATATACATGTGGATAATGATCAGAGTAGTGTGCCATTCAGGTCTAATCCAACTACGAGGAACTACCCTTATCCAATTCAGATTTTGCTTATCTGGAAGAAGGAATTGATTGACAAACTATGTAACCACATGCTCTTTCTTCCACCATCTTTCTCCTCCAACCACCAATCTGCAAGCTTTAGCAATTGTCTATTCTATCACCAACATCAACATCTTCCCATTCTCCACCTCGTGACCATCAAAGTTCAGTGCAAACTCCATGGAGACCTGCTCGTCGTAACCTTGAAAAGTGGTAAGGAATTCAAACCACCCGACATCTCTGAACCTTTGATCCATCTGAGGATAAGCTTTGAGGAGTTCATCACCCTCGGGTTCTAATATGACTACCTGTCCGCTCCTCTTAGGCACCATCAAAACACAATGCTATAACTGGCATGATTCGGATTCTGAATTTGCCACCTGCAATCTCTTAGTATATAACTGTTCTTCTGAGCAAATACCTGCGCCTAAAATTCAGCAAAATCAGACATAGAATGACAGGTTCAATATAATGATCATTGAGAATTGGACAATTTGAAATAGGTCCTTTGCGGGTATAGAGAAATCTGATCATGTAACAGTTTGAATCAAAAAATGATTCCAAAGCTATTATGGGACACATGAGAACTCTCAAACCACGATCTGTGTCATCATAACAAAATCTGGGTGATGGGCGCATATTAATGCATGATTATCTTTGCGCTACAGGAATAATGCTATTCCAGTAGCGCTATTAATGAATTAGCATAATTTAAATTTGTAAAGTTCAAACAGGCATATAAAGTGACACATCATTTAAAACCATGTCTTACAATTCCAAACTTAAATAAATTATTCAAAAAAGTTTAAATGCAAACCATAACAAGCTAAAAACAATGATTAAAATAAAATGGAAGCAGATAATGAAGTGCAGGTAGGAAGGGTTTGGGATTAGGGTTTCTCACAAAATCAAAAGCAAAAATTAGAGATTAACACTGCCCTTCTCTTCCACATCTTCAACATACCTTTACAAAATTTATGGGAGATTTAGATCTACCCTTAGACTTAGATATCCCACTTGATAACTTAGATCTATTTCTTTCCTGGGAACGCCCTCTTGCAAATAATGCATCTGTGCTATGTTCTTCCATATTCTTCCATCTCATCTCCTCCGACAATAAGGATGAGACCACTTCATCAAACTTCAAGGAAGTTGTATTACTACCTATGGCCACAACCAGACTATCCCACGAGTCTGGTAAAGAACACAGTAAACTAATACATTTATCTTCATCTAAAAATTTTAATCTCAACAAATACTAATTGACTTACCACGATATTGAAAGCGTTCAAATTCTCTACCACCGAGTCTTTGTCTCTCATCCTCACGTTATACAACTTCTTTCACATGAATAGTTTATTCACTAGGGAATTAGACTGATAAAACTTCCCCAACTTATCCCACAAATCCTTGGCTATAGCTTCCTTTGACACATTCAGTAATACTGAATCTGAGAGACATAGTTGGATTGTGCTCTTTGCCTTCCGATCCAACTTTTTCCAGTCATCTATTGAAGTTCCTGCAGATGCAGTACATGGATATACCATGATCTACTAATATTTGTCCACCAATAGATCTTCCATCTTGAGCTTCCAAATCTCAAAACGTTTCCCATTAAAATTCTTGATCTCCATTTTCAAATTTCTCGCCATTTCTTTTCACCTGAAAAATCAACACCACAGATCTCCCATTGTAACAAGGGTTATCACAGTCCTGAGCCAAACCCTTGACCACAAAGGCATCCCTCTAAAGCCAACAAAGCTCTGATACCAAATGTAGATTTTAACCTTGTACAATATTTACTTCAAACATATTTTCAGTAAAAGAATATAAAATATACAATGGAAAATACAAACATTACATAGATATTTTTCCCCTAGAAACCCAAACTGGGAAAACCAACATCTTCTATATTCATTCATAGTGTTACATTGTTTACAATTTATAATATACATATAAGAGCCAGTGGCATCCAAAACCCTAACCTAATGACCTAGATTCCAAAACCCTAACCCAATGACCTAGATTAGTCAACAACCATAATTCCTTAACCGGAAATAGAAAACCATTGGCAAAAACCATGTGTCGAAAAACAACCCAAAAATGCGACATGTTTCTTGAGGCATAATTTTTTTTCTCAAGAGCACTGCCCCCGAACCCCCGTGCGAGGGGATTTATCCCCCCCTCAAACCACCTTATGCACCCGACACAACGTAGACACTACTACTCATGCAGATAATATAACACATACCCAACACTCTCAATTGCATGGCTGAGAGAGAGGGGGTCTTATCACGAGCTAACCTTCTCATTTTTACTAGGTGTTTGTGGGTGACATTGCCATCATCTGGTCACCACTCCAGGGTAGTGACCTTCAATCTCTTCTTATTCTATATTGAAATAAAATACAAATAAAGAAAGATAAAAGGCAATTGAAGGGCTTGGAAAAAGTGCAATGTGAATGAAGGTACCACACACCTCTACAAATGAACCCATGAATGAGACACTATGACCCCTTGTATGTCATGATCTTTATGCCCATTGAGTCTTGAACCCAACCACTTCATCCAATTTACATGGATTAGAGAGGGATCTCTTGGAAACTCTCCTTTACCTAGGGAAAGATCAACCAAATAGGACACCTCGTCAACCCTCCCATATTCAAGCTTGACAAGTCGCATAGTGTCTTTGAGGAATTATTTGTTTGATATAGTGATATTTGATGCACATTCTTAGATGGATCATTTATTGATTGGATTCACTTATCATTATGTTATGAATTGAGATCCTTGGAGGGTGTGCTCATTTGTGTTTGCGGGATCTGGTTGGTGGATAGTTTTGGGAGAAAAAGCCTAGCTTTAGGCTTCCATGGGGTTACAAGCCCACAGTTTGGATTCCAGGGGCCCACATGCCAGATGATAAATATCAGACTTGGAAGGCCTTGATGATGACTTGGATGAAATAGCCTATCCCCCACATGCCAAACATTTTTTCTAGGAGAGGAAAAACGTCACTTCTAGAGGCATGGCATCACTTAGTGGGGTTAGGGCTTGGTGGTGAGGTGCCACTCAAATACACATGGAAGTTTTGAGGAGAAAAGGGTGTTCACCACGATGAGATCATCTAGACGCTTGACATGTGGCATTTTGAGGCCTAATCATGCTTCTCCAACACCAATAACTTCTTCAAATTGGAAAAACATCCCCTAAAGGGGAGACATCCATGTAAAATTAGGGTTTATTTGTGCAAAAAGTGAAACTTTAGATGAATTGTTTAATATTAATTTTTTAAAGTGGGAAATATTAACGTCATTGACCCCTAGTCTTGTGGTTTACCCCTTAATTTGTGGACAAGTCACCTTGGTGACATTTTGTATAAATAAGAGATCATAAGATCTCATTTAAACATAACTCTCCCTCATTGTGAGAAGTATTGGTCTGAATTTTTCGCTATCTTTGGAAATATTGTCTCTTTTGGCTCTTGTTTATGGTTATCTCTTGATTTTATGGTTGATGGGAGTGATGTGCTAGCCTTGGAAGGATTATCTCTTGATATTGTGGTGGATTATCTTGGAATATTTCCTTGAATTGGTATGGTTTTTACTCTCATTCTATAATTTGTTTCAAGTCAAGGTTAATGTGCTAGGATCTAGGTGGGAATTATAAGGGCATACACCCCAACCATAGTCTTCATCATTTTATACTTCATGTTATTGGTTAAACAAGGGTTTTCTAAGATAAGTATAAGGGCATACACCTTCTTAGCTTAAACCCTAGCTAGAGGAAATTGCCTTGGGAAGTAAAAGGGATTACACCCCCAAGAAGATATCTTTTCTAGATCTTTCTTTTTGTGATCCCATTAACCCAATAATTAAGAGAACTAGTCATCAATTTTTTGCTTTGGAGATATAAAATCATTGCCTTGGGAAACTTGAATTTTTATCTTTTGAGAGATCTCTTGCTTGGATTTGGTTTGCCTCATTGAGAGGAGTCTTGATCTAGGTGGATATTGGTGACCACCCAACTTTTCTAAATAGCTCAAAATAGTTTTCTGGCAATTTTGGTAATTTACTATTTTAGCAGTTTTTAACTTCCAGGGCCATTTTGAGGGTCTGAATGAAGTTTTTTTGGGATCGAGCTTCTCAATAATAGATAAAGGCTCTGACTGAGCCCCCAAAATGAATCTCCTTGATGATACCTTTCCAACTAGCTATCATTCACCCCAAACAGAGATTGTATGCCAAAGTTACGCCCCCGGGAAGTTGATACCCCAAACTACCCAAAACGGGGTCCACAAAACTGTTGGATTTTCATCTTCCGGGGTTAGGGTTTTGGATTTTATTTATGATAAAAATGCCTTTGGAGCCTCATTTTAAAATCATATTCTTGCGAATGCGAGTAGCAGACACGTATCTTCTCAAAGATAAGCTGCCACCATTCTAGTGAGTCTTTCACTCTGTATTTTACAGTCTTTGTACATTTTCGCTTATTAATAGAAAATTGTGTATTACTGTATCTCTGTGTTTATGGTTGAAACTTTGATACATTTTCATTATATTATTGGATATCCGAAATAGATATGTACATTTCTTTATTATATCTCCGCTCTCATTTCGTGCCGAAAATAATCCGGGTCAGTGGTATCAGAGCAGGCTACTCTTGATCATTTTTCAGCGCATTTCCACGACGAGGTCTGAGTATAGAAAGTTGGGTCTAGAGCTTGTCTCTCTTGAGTAAAATCACTCTCGTACACTCAATAAACCCTCCATGGTAGAATAAAATAAAAACGACGGAGTAGACGATTCTATCAATCTGTTTCTTGAGCAAGATCTCACGCGACAAAGGGAAGAAATGATGGAGAATTTTTCCCACATCCTTCAACGCCTTTCGATAGCATCAGGAGAATATTCATCAAGTGACCACTTTGGAGGCACCTCACCTTTCAAGGTACATGTAAATTTTGATATTCCTATATTTGAAGGTCAAATAGATGTGGATTCCTTAGGCAAATGGTTAAATCTATTAGAAGGTTATTTCTATGTTCACAATTTTTCCAACAAAGGAAATATCATCTTCGCACTCCTTAAGGCTATCCCCCATGTCAAACATTGGTGGGAAAATTATTGGGAGAAAAGTTTCACAGAGGAGTCTGGAATATATGGGGTCAAGCCCACTTGGGATTTTTTTTTGGATGTGGTCAACAAACAATATTACCCCGTTGGAAACTATGAAGACCAGTACATCATGTAATACCCCAAGGACGTGCCCCAGTATATTATGTATTCTAATCATATTTTATAGGCTGGTGAGACAAGTGTATATAAGTTGGTGGGCTTATGTGTTATTTAGGCTAGAGATCCTAGATGTTAAAGGCCAAGAGCCTATTTTTTGTATATGTAATTATGCAGATCATTAATAAAATATAAACATCGTTGCGTGCCAACCGACCACGAAGAAAGAGTGATGGGGGACTAAGCTTCCACAAGGCTAGGTAAGGGAGAGGGGGATGAAATGTTGGGAGAGGGGCTAATATTGAGCACTTAAGTCCTTGAATAATAATTTATTATTGTTCCAAAGTGGTGTGAAAGGTATATTTTTTATCCTAAGTTCCTGGAAAAGGGAACGCATACTTGATGGAGTGCATGCAGCTTCATGGGAGACATGTGTCAGCCCAGGAACATGCAATTTAACCCAAGAATGGAGCCATGATGGGGGTTCATCCTCCATTCTTCCGTCTTCTATCTGAACCATGTTGCCTATGCTTCTAATCTCTGCATACCTCACACAGCTTTGAAACCTGAAACCATGAGGCCAACCTGTGATGTTTTCCTGAGAAGCCAATGCATCCTCAGTCTGAACCCGTTTTACCTCTGCATTGGACCTCTGCATAACCACACACATCTGAGAAACTAGTCGGGAGGGAAAGTCCAACTCGTGTGTCCTATGAACCCATGTTTATCCACATTATAAATCCGAGTTTGTGCTTAAATGTTTTGGTTGTTGTCTTCTGTGAAACCTGAGCATACCATAATTGTCTATGCCATGTATGTTATAACTATGGGTTATTTTGGCCACACAGTGCCTTGGCTGAGTGTGTTTTTCTACCGTCATTTGTTCCTTGCTGAGACTTATAATTGTCCTCCTTGTGCTAGAACGAATCTGAAGAAGCAGGTTGTTAGGATTGTCTGCAACTCTCTCTCAAGGTGAGGGAGGTGGTTGTGGTTGAAGAGGCAGGTTGTCAGGCCTATGTCCAACACTCTCTCCAGGTGAGGGAGGTGGTTGTGGTTGAATAGACAGGTTGTCAGGCCTGTGAGCGACTCTCTCCAGGTGAGAGAGTGCACAGAGGAAGTGAGAACTCCTGGAAGGGGTCCTGTAGCTTCCATAGAGCTCGAAGAATTCAAGTTCGACCTCTTGTTGAAGCCCAAGGCAAGGGAGGTTTAGCAGCCGAAGAATTCTCTTGTGTGACAGTGAAGGTGTATACCTCTAGGGTGGGACAGGCATGTGGGGAATGAGATTCTATGAGCAGTGGGCATAAGTGGCTCCTGGGAGAGAATTCTTCCTCATAAACTATGTGTCTTCCTCTTGACCTTGCCTAGCCTAGGATTCCCTTGCTCAATGGAGCTTAGTCCCAGCTCGGGGGTGACCTACTGCTGAGAGTGATGAGCAATGTGGTCTAAGGCTAGGAGGTTCATGGAAGGTATGCATGCAGTTGGTGGTGTTATTCCAGTTGAAAGATAAGTATAATTTATGTGCTTAATTTTATGTTATGCATAATGCTTGAATGTGATCATGTATCCCATTGCAAGTTTGAATTGATGTTAATTCTATTTAATTCTGAATGGTAACAATAACTCTATGTTAAATTTGTTAATTTGATTTAATGCATATTATATATGTATGAGATTGTTCTGCGTAGTAGCATTGCCCGGAAGTGGGGTTGAAGGCCGGGGACGTTATAATATGGTATTAGAGCCATGGTTTCAACACTGATCTTGGATGGATCGGATAAGTGGTCTTTGGAACCAAGGTTTCGAGTGGAAATCGTGTTAAGAGGAACCAATTTTGGACCTCAGAAACATTTCTGAGTGCCAAGGGGTTACTTGGCCATGTTACGAAGATGAGGAGTAGGAGTGGTAGAATAAACCACAGCCAGTGTGGTATTTTCCCATAGAGAGAGAGATCTCAACACTTGGGGTGTGGGCCGTAGGATCTGTTCGGAAGGAAAGAAAACCCTTTTTCAACCATCAAATATGGAGAAAGTGCAGAAGGCTAACCTGGAAGCACTTTGAACTTTGTGACGTCCGAGAATCTTGATGCAAAGGTAAGTGAAAAAGACCAAAGTCCTGAAGCTATGAAGTTTGAAAAATATCTACACCGTAGATCTGGGGAGAAACCATACCGTTGGATATCATACTAAGTCGTGATTTTAGAGTTCGACGATCGGGAGAAGCAGGGTGTGCTGAGGCACAAAATTCTGAAATCCGAAGCTCCAAGGTCCCAAAATATATCTACACCATAGATATGAGGGAAGAGCTTGACCATTCGATCAAGAAAAAGAGAAAACCTTAATTTTGGCATTTGGGAGAATTAATGTATGTTGAGGGAAGACTTTCAAAGTTCCGAAGCTACAAACTTTTGAAGTTTGAAGTTTCAAAGTGAAATAGTAGATGTGGAGGGGTCATGTGACATCGCCTAGGGTGATGTGGAATTTCCCAGGCGTACCACATGCCATCGCCTTAGTTGGTGACATATGTACTATGTGGGCCCGAAGGATAGAGAAGTCGTAACTTCAGGAATCGCGAGATTGGAAGGAAGCAAGTGTGAAAGCTTCCAAAACCTGAAGTTCCGAATCCCCAAAGTCCTGAAGCCCCGAAGCTCTGAAGTTCGGAAGTCTCAAATCTTCGATGCTTGAAATTACATAGAGAGTGTTAGCCTTGGATGCTGAGTATGCGTGGAAGGTTGTTTCACTCTACGTCGCAAGTTCGTTAGTTCAGAACTCGGGAAGTTTTTGTGTGGTGCTTTGAAACCTCCTAAAGCATGAAGTTTCGAAGAGCTCGAAAGTTGGGGCCCAAGTCATAGCCCAATGTCACAATCAAAGGGGCCTAGCAGGAGGAGTTAGTGCCTAGGATATTCAGGATTTGAAAAATTGAGAATCGAGAGTATCGGGTTTGGCCCACAGCTGAATACCCAAAATGTGAAGTCGTGAAGCGCCCTTTTTGATAGGCGAGTGGTCATGGCCCATGATCATGTGGGTTGAGACCTGAGATAAAGGGGCTAATGCCAAAAAATTATTACAGAGTAGAGAAGAGCTCAAAAAGATAATGAAATCAAAACACTTTCTTAAATCAGATTGGTTTATGAATTCTGTGAAATTTGTTCAAGACGGTTGGCCTGACAAATTCTGGTTGACTACATATTGTGTTTGCAGAGTCCAAAGAGTGTCAGGACCATACCAAATTGACACTAAGTGCAGAGAAATGGAAGACACACAGAATGCTTTCAGTTCAGAGAAAGAAGCAAAAGGAATGGATGCCCATTTGGGAGTTGAAGGATCGAACTCCAATGGACATGGAGAAGAAATAGATAAGGAAGGAAACATGATGAAAATCACTGAAAGATTGCAGAAAGATGCCCAAACTCACTGGGAAGATAAAAAAAAGATCATGAAATCTAAGGAACATCAGGGATAATTCAACTTGAAGTTGATGAAGAGTCTGGAGAGAATAGAAAATAAGTTGGACAAGGAGAGAGACTTGAGAAAAACAAGGAGTAACCAGACTTCTGAGGGAATAATATCAAGGAGTGTTGGTAGACACCATCATCACTCCCAAGGTCGCTCCAAGAGGAGGGCACATAGTATTTCAAGCCCATCTTCTACCGGAAAGCACGGGAGATCTAGAGTGGATGAACTGAAGGGAGAAATGAACAATATTAAGCCTCCTACATTTGATGGAGAACACAAGAAGGAGTAAGATGCTGAAACATGGTTGCTTGGCTTGAGGATATATTTCCAACTGCAGAATTATTCCTCCTATGCAGAAGGAAGAATTGCAATGTATCAATTGAAAGGAAAAGCATCCATGTGGTGGGATCAACTTGTGCAGGTGCAACACATTAGAG
The DNA here is from genome assembly GCA_032191745.1 of Picea mariana. NCBI lineage: Eukaryota > Viridiplantae > Streptophyta > Pinopsida > Pinales > Pinaceae > Picea > Picea mariana. Next base: position 154,938 of record JASDQU010738418.1, on the reverse strand, counting down.
AGAAATATATCACTTGGAAATAATTCAAGAGGTATTTCAATAATAAATACTTGACTAAAAGATACTATGACAGAAAGATGAAAGAGTTCTTTGAACTCAAGCTGGCCAGCATGACCATTGATGAATACGAATGAAAGTTTTTGGAGTTATTGAAGTATGTTCTGTTCATCAAAGATGAGACTGTCAATATTCAAAGGTATCTAAGTGGACTTCCACCTTCCATTGGGGACAAGATTCAGTATGATGACCCAAAAACTATGGAAGAAATGATAAGAAGAGAGAAATTCTTATATGAGCAACAAAGAGAGAAGCCTACTTTCCAAAAGGCTTAGGATGACCAGAAGAAGTTTAAGAAAGAACAGAGGCAGAAGGGAAAAGATAAATCCATTTTTCAGAAACACTCCTCAAGGAAAACCATTGTTTAGAGAGTTGAGAACGGATGACGTAGGGGGATAAAGGCCAAGGCAGATGCCCATTTAGTGTTGGGGTTGTTAGGGAAACCATAAGTACAAAGATTGTCCCCACAAAAATGGCAAAGTGAAATTTTTCCATAACGTTCAACAAGTTGAAATAGTGGAAGACATGGGCAGTAGAATACCAAGGATCTATGCAGCCCTGGACAACAAGCAAGCAGAATATCAGTCACACATGATTGAAGTGGAAGGTATGATAAAAAACCATGCCTTTAGTATTTTAATTGATTCAGAGGCTAGTCGTAGTTATATAGATCCTAGAGTGGTGTAAAGTTTTCAATTGTCAAGAAGAAAACATTAAAAGTCTTGGTTAATGCAGCTGGCTACAGGAACCAAGAGGAAAGTCACTGAGTTAGTTAAGTCCTATCCAGTGGACATGAATGGACTGAACACAAAGGATGAATTGAATATTTTACCTTTAGGTTCTTATGACTGTCTAATTGGAAAGGATTGGTTGGAACAACACCATTCCATCTTGGACTGTCGTAATAAGGCATTCACTTTCCTGGATGAACAAGGAAATTGAAAAATAGTCCAAGGAATTCCTAGAGTTGTTGTTGTTAGAGAAATATCAACAATGCAACTGAAGAAGTGCTTCAGGAAAGGCTATCAAATATTTGTAGCCCACTTGGAGGAAGCACTTGAGGATAAGGTGTCAAATATCGAATACCATGTGGTACTAAAGGAGTTTGAAGATGTATTTCAGGAGGTACCCGAACTACCCCCAAGAAGAGATATTGACTTCTCTGTAAACTTGATGCCTGGAGCATATCCAGTATCAAAATCTCCTTACAGAATGAGTACACCAGAGCTGAAAAAACTGCAATTGCAGCTTGAAGAGCTTCTAAAGAAGGGGTATATATGTCCAAGTGTGTCACCTTGGGGAGCCCCATTCCTATTTGTGAAGAAGAAGGATGGAACACTGAGATTGTGTATCAATTTTAGACAATTGAACAAAGTGACTGTTAAGAACAAGTATCCTATGTCGAGGATCAATGATCTTTTTGACTAGTTGAAGGATACTAAGATATTTTTTAAAATAGATCTTAGATAGGGTTATCACCAGGTAAGAATAAAGGATGAAGACATCAATAAGGCCTCCTTCAGAACAAGGTATGGTCACTATGAATTCACAATGGTGCCATTTGGTTTTTCAAATGCACCTTCTGTTTTTATGTGCCTAATGAATGGTGTGTTTAGGGAATATCTAGAAACGTTTTTCATAGTATTTGTGGATGACATCTTGTTGTATTCCAATTCGGAGGAAGAGCATGAACAACATCTGAGGATGGTGTTGCAGGTGCTAAGGGAGCACCAATTGTATGCCAAGTTGAGAAAATGCTCATTTTATCAAAAGTAGATCCATTACTTGGGGCATATCACCTCAAAGGATGGGATAGTTGTGGATCCTGAGAAGATTGAGGCCATCAGAAAATGTGCAGTGCTAAGGAATGTGACATAAGTTATATCCTTTATGGGTCTAGTTGGTTATTATAGAAGGTTCATTGCAGGATTCTCAAGGATAGCTCACCCTATCACTTCCTTGCAAAGGAAGGAGAATAAATTTTAGTGGACAGAGGAATGTGAGAGAAGCTTCTAGCTAATTGAAGCAACTGTTAACTAGTGCTCCAATCCTGGGGATTGAAGATCCAAAGGAAGACATTGTAGTGTGTACAGATGCATGGAAAGAAGGACTAGGAGGAGTCCTCAGTTAGAAGGGATTTGTAATTTTTTATGAATCCAGAAAGTTGAAAGAGAACGAAAGGAACTACGCAAATCATGATTTGGAGTTGGTAGCCATAGTACATGATCTAAGGAAATGGAGGCATTACCTCATGGGAAGGAGGTTCGAATTGAGGACAGAACATAATGGTTTGAAGTATTTGTTTGATCAGCCAACCTTGAATTCTAGATAGAGTAGGTGGTTGGAGTTTCTTTGTGAGTATGCCTTTGATATCAAACATATCAAAGGAAAGGAAAACAAAGTGGTTGATGCACTATGTAGGAGAGTGCATGAATTACATGCTACAACCATTAGCATGTACCAAAATGATATTAAAGGAAGAATTTCAAAGGCTGCAAATACATATTTGCAATATAGGGATTTGGTAGCAAATCTATAGAAAGGTAAGATGCCACATAAAGTGGAGAATTATAAATTGGAAACTGATGGAACACTTCTGTACAAGAACAAAATTTTTATACCTAATGTCCAGGACTTGAAATTTATAATTTTGAATTAAATGCACAATGCGCCTTATCTAGGGTACCCTAGATATGAGAAAACTATGGCAGTAGTAAAGAGCCATTACTTTTGTCCATGTATGAAGAAAGAGATTGTTGAATACATCGCCAGATGTATGGAATGTCAGAAGGTTAAATATGATCATAGGCACCCAGCAGGGTTGCTGCAACCTTTACCCATTCCTGAGTGGAAGTGGGAAGTGGTGACAATGGATTTCATCACAGGATTTCCCAGAACTGACAAGGAACATGATTCAATCATGGTGGTGGTGGAAAATCTTACAAAAGCTGCCTATTTTTTTCCACTAAAGACTACTCACAAGGCAACTAACGTTGTTGATATTTTTATGAGGGAAATAACACGATTACACGGTATTGCCAAGACAATTATGTCTAACAGGGACTCGAAATTTACCTCAAAGTTATGGAAGGGGTTGTTCAAAGGATTTAGAACGAATCTGAACTTCAGCACTACTTATCATCCTGAGTCTGATGGACAGACAAAGAGGGTGAACAAAGTAATAGAAGACATGCTAAAGATGTATGTGATGGAAAAACCATCTAAATGGGAAGACTACCTACACTTCGTAGAATTAGCCTACAACAATGGGTATCAAGAATCATTGAAGATGATCCCATTTGAAGCACTTTATGGCAGAAAGTGCAATACTCCAGTAAGTTGGGATAATCCAGTTGACAAGGCAGTAGTTGGGCCAAAGTTGCTCAAGGAAATGGAAGAACAAATGTTGAAGATTAAGCATAATTTGAAGGTTGCCCAAGAAAGGAAGAAGAGTTATGCCAATAAAAACATAAACCATGAAGAATTTAAAGTGGGAGAGAATGTTTTCCTGAAAATGAAAGCCAATATAAGTTCCCCGAGGCTGGGAAATTCCTCCATGTTGGCAGCCATATTTTGTTGGCCATTTGAAATCTTAGAAAGGATTGGGCCAGTTACATATATGCTTGCATTACCTAAATCCATGAATGTACATAATGTTTTTCATGTTTCATTGCTTAAGAAATATATACCTGATGCTAATCATGTAATTGATTGGAATGTGATTCAAATGGAGCAGAAACGTGTCCTGCAACTGCATCATGTGTGCATATTGGACTGGAAAATCAAACATCTCTGGAATCGAGCCATAGATCTTGTAAAGGTCTTGTGGACCTTGTACGGTCTCGAGGAAGCGACATGGGGCCTTGAAGATGCTATGCGGGTTGAATACCCGCATCTTTTTGAAGATTTTGAAAATCCTGTTGATGATGTGTAAAAATTGCACCGAGGACAGTCCAAAAATAAGGGGAGGGGATTGTAATAACCCAAGGATGTGACCCAACTATATTATGTATTGTAATCATGTTTTATAGGATGGTGAGACATGTGTATATAAGTTGGGGGTCTTATGTGTTATTTAGGCCGGAAATCCTAGGTGCTAAAGGCTAGGAGTTTGATTTTTGTATATGTAATTTTGCAGATCATTAATAAAATATAAACATCATTGCGTGTCGACCGACCACGAAGAAAGAGGGGGGTGAAAGGTTGGAAGAGGGGTTAATCTTGAGGGCTTAAGTCCTTGAATAATAATTTATTATTATTCCAAAGTGGTGTGAGAGGTATATTTTTTATCCTAAGTTCCTCGAAAAGGGAATGCATACTTGATGGAGTGCATGTAGCTTCATGGGCGACATGTGTCAGCCCATGCACATGCAAATTAACCCAAGAATTGAGCCATGATGGGGCTTTGTCCTCCATTATTTTGTCCATTGTCTAAACTATGTTGCCCCTGCATCTGATCTCTGCATACCTTACGTAGCTCTGAAACCTGAAACCATGAGGCCAACCTGTGATGTTTTCATGAGAAGCCGACGCATCCTCAATCTAAACCCGTTTTACCTCTGTGTTGGATCTTTGCATAAACACACACATCTGAGAAACCAATCAGGAGGGAAAGGTCGACATGTGTGTCCTGTGAACCTAGGTTTATCCACACTGTAAATACGAGTTCATCTTTAACTGTTTTAGTTGTTGTCTTCTATGAAACCTGAGCATACCATAATTGTCTATTCCATGTGTTTTATAACTGTGGGTTGTTGTGGCCACGCAGTCCTTTGGCTGAGTGTGTTTTTTTGTCATCATTTGTTCCTTGCTAAGACTTAATAGTGTCCTCCTTGTGATGGAATAGAGCTGAAGAAGTAGGTTTTCAGGCCTTTGTGCAACTCTCTCTCAAGGTGAGGGAGGTGGTTGTGGTTGAAGAGGTAGGTTGTCAGGCCTGTGTGCAACACTCTCTCTAGGTGAGGGAGGTGGTTGTGGTTTAAGAGGCAAGTTGTCAGGCCTGTGAGAGACTCTCTCTAGGTGAGAGAGTGCATGGAAGAAGTGAGAACTCCTGTAAGGGGTCTTGTAGCTGACACATACCTCGAAGAATTATGGTCTGACCTGTTGCTGCAGCCCAAGGCAAGGGAGGTTTAACAGCTGAAGAAATGTCATGTGTGACAGTGAAGGTGTATACTCCTGGGGTGGGACAGGATTGTGGGGAATGAGAGTCTGTGAGCAGTGGGCATAAGTGGCCCCTGGGAGAGAACCCTTCCTCATAAACTGTGTGTCTTCATGTTGACCCTGCCTAGCCTAGGATTCCCTTGCCCGATGGAGCTTAGTCCTAGCTCGGGGGTGACCTACTGCTGAGAGTGATGAGAAACGTGGTCTAAGGCTTGGATGTTCGTGGAAGGTCTGGACGAAATTGGTGGTGTTATTCCAGTTGAAAGATAAGTATAATTTATGTGCTTAATTTTATGTTATGCATAATGCTTGAGTGTGATCATGTATTCCATTGCAGGTTTGAATTGATGTTAATTCTATTTAATTTTGAATGGCAAAAATAAATCTATGTTAAATTTGTTAATTTGATTTAATGCATTTTATATATGTATGAGATTGTTACATGTAGTAGTGTTTCTCGACAGTGGGGTTGATGGCCGAGGACGTTACAATATGGTATCAGATCTATGGTTTCAACGCTGAGCTTGGATGGGCCAGATAAGTGGTCTTTGGAACCAAGGTTTCAAGTGAAAATCATGTTAAGAGAAACCAATTTTGGACCTCATAAACATTTCTGAGTGCCAAGGGGTTACTTGGATTTGTTACAAAGATCAGGAGTAGTAGCAATAGAATAAATTGCAACCAACATGGTATTTGGCCAGAGAGAGAGAGAGAGAGAGAGAGAGAGAGAGCTCAACACTTGGGGTGTGGGTCATAGGATCTATTCGGAAAGAAAGGAAACCATTTTTGGACCATCAGATCTGGAGAAAGTGTAGAAGGGATAACGTGGAAGCAGTTCAAACTTTGTGACATTAGAGAATCTTGATGCAAAGGTAAGTGAAAGGATGAAGTCCTAAAGCTATGAAGTCCAAAAAATATCTACACTGTATATTTGGGGAGAAACCCTACCGTTAGATATCACAAAAAGTTGTGATTTAGGAGTTCGACGATCGAGAGAAGAGGGGTGTGCTGAGGCAAAAAATTCTTAAGTCCGAAGCTCTGAGGTCCCAGAAGATATCTACACTGTATATCTAAGGGGAGAGCTTGACCGTTAGATCAACCAAAAGATAAAATCGTAATTTCAGCATTTGGGAGAATTAAAGTATGTCGAGGGGAGAACTTTTGAAGTTTCAAAGCTCCGAACTTTCGAAGTCCGAAGTTTCAAAGTGAAAGAGTAGACGTGGTGGGGCCAAATGATGTCACCTAGGGTAGCATGGACTTTCCTAGGCATACCACATGCCATCGTCTTAGTCAGTTACAACTACACTATGTGGGCCCAAAGGATAGAGAAGTTGGAAGTTTGGGAGTCACAATATTGGAAGGAAGCAAGCATGAAAGCTTCTAGAACCCAAAGATCTGAATCCCTGAAGTACCAAAGCTCCGAAGTTCCAAAGTCTTAGAGCTCCGATGCCTAAAGTTTCATAGCGAGTGCCAGTCGTTGGATACTCAGTAGACGTGGACGGTTGATCCGCCCTACATTGCGAGTTCGTTAGTTTGAAACTCAGAAAGTTGTTGTGTGGTGATTTGAAACCTCCCGAAGCATGAAGTTCCAAAGCGCTCAAAGGTTGGGGCCCAAGTCATATCCCAACGTCACAATCAAAGGGGCCTAGCGGGAGGAGCTAGTGCCTAGGAGATTCGCGATTTGAAAAATTGGGAATCGAGAGTATCGGGTTTGGCCCACAGCTCAATACCCGAAACATGAAGTCGTGAAGCGCCCTTTTTGATAAGCGAGTGGTCATGACCCATGATCACATGGTTTAAGACTTGAGATAAAGGGGACAATGCCTGAAAATTATTACAGAGAAGAGAAGAGCTCAAAAAGATAATGAAATCGAAATTCTTTCTTAAATCAGTTTGGTTTATGAATTCTATGGGATTTGTTGAGGACGGTTGGCCTGACAAATTCTGGTTGACTACATGTTGTATTTGCAGAGTCCAACGAGTGTCAGGACCATAGAGAATTGACACTAAGTGCAGAGAAATGGAAGACACACATAATGCTTCTAGTTTAGAGAATGAAGAAAAAGGAATGGATGTCCATTTGGGAGTTGAAGGATCGAACTCCAATGGACATGGAGAAGAGATAGATAAGGAAGGAAACATGACGAAAATCATTGAAAGATTGCAGGAAGATGCCCAAAATCATCAAGAAAATAACAGAAATCTCATGAAAGATAAGGAACATTAGGGAGAATTCAACTTAAAGTTGATGAAGAGTCTGGAGAGAATAGAAAATAAGTTGGACAAAGAGAGAGACTCAAGAAAAACAGGGAGTCACAAGAATTATGAGGGAAGAAGATCAAGGAGTGTCGGTAGACACCATCATCATTCTTGAGGTCGCTCCAAAAGGAGGGCACGCAGTAGTTCAAGCCCATCTCCTACCAGAAATCACGAGAGATATGGAGTGGATGAATTATAAATTGGAAAGTGACGAAGCACTTCTGTACAAGAACAAAATTTTTATATCTAATGTCCAGAACTTGAAATTTATAATTTTGAATGTAATGCATAATGTGCCTTATTCAAGGCACCCTATATAATAGAAAATTGTGGTAGTAGTAAAGAGACATTACTTTTGGCTAGGTATGAAGAAAGAGATTGTTGAATACATCACCAGATGTATGGAATGCTAGAAGGTTAAAGTTGAGCATAGGCACCCAACAGGGTTGGTGCAGTCTTTTCCCATTCCTGAGTGGAAGTGGGAAGTGGTGACAATGGATTTCATCACAGGATTTCCTAGAACTGACAAGCAACATGATTCAATCATGGTGGTGGTGGACAAGCTTACGAAATATGCCCATTTTATTCCACTAAAGACTACTCACAAGGTAGCTAACGTTATTGATATTTTCATGAGGGAAATAGAATGATTGCATGGTATTCCAAAGACAATTGTGTCTGACAGGGACTCAAAATTTACCTCAAAGTTATGGAAGGGGTTGTTCAAAGGATTCAAAACGAAACTGAACTTTAGCACTGCTTATCATCCTGAGTCTGGTGGACAAACAGAGAGGTTGAATAGGTAATAGAAGACATGCTAAGGATGTATGTGATGGAAAAATAATATAAATGGGAAGACTACCTACAATTGGTAGAATCCACCTACAACAATTGGTATCAAGCATCGTTGAAGATGAGCCCATTTGAAGCACTTTATGGTAGAAAGTGAAATACTCCAGTAAGTTGGGTTAATCCAGCTGACAGTGAAGTAGTTGGGCCAAAGTTGCTCAAGGAAATGGAAGAAAAAACACTGAAGATTAAGCAGAATTTGAAGGCTGTCCAAGATAGGAAGAAGATTTATGAGGATAAAAACAGAACCCACAAAGATTTTAAAGTGGAAGAGCATGTTTTCCTGAAAGTGAAAGCCGATAGAAGTTCCCCGAGGCTGGAAAACTACTCCAAGTTGGCAGCTAGATTTTGTGGGCCATTTGAAATCCTATAAAGGATTTGACCAGTTGCATATATGATTGCATAACCCGCATCCATGACTGTACATAATGTGTTTCATGTTTCATTTCTTAAGAAATATATACCTGATGCTAATCATGTAATCGATTGGAATGTGATTCAGGTGGAGCAAGAAGGTGCCCTGCAATTGCATCTTGTGTGCATATTGGACCGGAAAAGAAAACAGGTCCAAAATCAATCCATAGTGCTTGTAAAGGTCCAATGGACCTGGTATGGTCTTGAGGATGCGACATGGGAGGATGAAGATGCTATGCGGGTAGAATACCCGCATCTTTTTGAAGATTTTGAAAATTCTGTTGATGCTGTGTAAAAGTTGCACTGAGGACAGTGAAAAAATAAGGGGAGGGGATTGTAATACCCCAAGGATGTGCCCCAGTTATATTATGTATTTTAATCATGCTTTATAGGCTGGTGAGCCAAGTGTATATAAGCTGTAGGGAATATGTGTTATTTAGGCCAGAGAGCCTAAGTGTTAAAGGCCAGGAGCCTGATTTTTGTATATGTAATTATGCATATCTTTAATAAAATATAAACATCATTGCGTGATGAACAACCATGAATAAAGCGTGATGGGGGACTAAGATTCCACAAGGATAGGTAAGGGAGAGGGTGGTGAAAGGTTGGAAGATGGGCTAAGATTGAGGGCTTAAGTCCTTGAATAATTTATTATTATTCCAAAGTGGTATGAGAGGTATATTTTTTATCCTAAGTTCCTGGAAAAGGGAACGCATACTTGATGGAGTGCATGAAGCTTCATGGGAGACATGTGTCAGCCCAGGCACATGAAATTTAACCCAAGAATTGAGATGTGATGGGGGTTTGACCTCCATTATTGCGTCCGTTGTCTGAACCATGTTGCCTCTACGTATGATCTATGCATACCTCATGCATCTCTGAAACCCGAAACCGTAAGGCCAACCTTTGATGTTTTTCTGAGAAGCTGACACATCCTCAGTCTGAACCCATTTAACCTCTGCATTGGACCTCTGCATAACCATGCACATCTGAGAAACCAGTCGGGACAGAAAGGTTGACCTGTGTGTCTTATGAACCCAGGTTTATCCACACTACAAATCCGAGTTCATGCTTAACTGTTTTGGTTGTTGTCTTCTATGAAACCTGAGCATACCCTAATTGTCTATGTTGTGTATGTTATAACTGTGGTATGTTGTGGCCACATAGTGCCTTGGTTGAGAGTGTTTTTTTTCCATCATCTATTCCTTGTTGAGCCTTACTATTTTCCTCCTTGTGTTGGAAAAGAGCTGAAGAACCAGGTTGTTAGGCCTGTGTGCAACTCTCTCTCCAGGTGAGGGAGGTGGTTGTGGTTGAAGAGGCAGGTTTTTAGTCCTGTGTGCAACACTCTCTCCAGGTGAGGGAGGTGGCTATGGTTGAAGAGGCAGGATTCCAGGCCCGTGAGTGACTCTCTCCAGGTGAGAGAGTGCACAAAGGAAGTGAGAAATTTTGGAAGGGGTCCTATAGCTGCCACAGATCTCAGATAATTCTGGTCTGGCCTGTTGTTGAAGCCCAAGGCAAGGGAGGTTTAGCAGCCAAAGGATTGTCCTATGTGATAGTGAAGGTGTATACTCTTGGGGTTGGAAAGGTATGTGGGGAATGAGAGTTTGTGAGTAGTGGGCATAAGTGGCTCTTGGGAGAGAATCCTTCCTCATAAACTGTGTGTCTTCCTGTTGAACTTGCCTAGCCTAGGATTCCCTTTCCCGGTGGAGCTTAGTCCCAGCTCGAGGGTGACCTACTACTGAGAGTGATGAGCAATGCCGTCTAAGGCTAGGAGGTTCGTGGAAGGTATGCACACAGTTGGTGGTGTTATTCTAGTTGAAAGATAAGTATAATTTATGTGCTTAATTTTATGTTATGAATAATGCTTGAATGTGATCATGTATTCCATTGCAAGTTTGAATTGTTGCTAATTCTATTTAATTCTTAATGGTAACAGTAACTCTATGTTAAATTTTTTAATTTGATTTAATGCATATTATATATGTATGAGATTGTTCCACGTAGTATTGTTTCCCAACAATGGGGTTGATGGTCAAGGACATTACAATATGGTATCAGAGCCATGGTTTCAACACTGAGCATGGATGGGCCGGATAAGTGGTCTTTAGAACCAAGGTTTCGAGTGGAAATTGTGTTAACAGGAACCAATTTTGGACCTCAGAAATATTTCTGAGTGCCAAGGGGTTACTTGGCCATGTTACGAAGCTCAGGAGTAGTATCGATAGATTAAACTGCAACCGGTGTGGTATTTGGCCATAGAGAGAGAGAGAGCTCAACACTTGGGGTGTTGGTCATAGGATCTGTTCGGAAGGAAAGGAAACCCTTTTTCGACCATCAAATCTGGAGAAAGTGTAGAAGGGATAACTTGGAAGCACTTCAAACTTTGCGACATCGGAGAAGCTTGATGCAAAGGTAAGTGAAAGGCCGAAGTCCCAAAGCTTCGAAGTCGGAAAAATATCTACACCATAGATCTGGGGAGAAACCCTACCGTTGGATATCACGACAAGTTGTGATTTTGTAGTTCGATGATCGGGAGAAACGAGGTGCGCTGAGGCAAAAAATTCTGAAGTCTGAAGCTCTGAGTTCTAGGAAGGGATCTATGTTGTAGACCTGAGGTGAGAGCTTGACCGTTAGATCAAGCAAAAGACAAAATCATAATTTCGACGTTCAGGGGAATTAAAGTATGTTGAGGGGAGAAATTTCGAAGTTCTAAAGATTCGAACTTCTGAAGTCTAAAGTTTCGAAGTGAAAGAGTAGACATGGTGGGGCAGCATGACCATTGATGAATACGAATGAAATTTTTTGGAGTTACTAAAGCATGTTCCTTTTATCAAAGATGAGACTGTCAATATTCAAAGGTATCGGAGTGGACTGGCACCTTCCATTGGGGGAAATATTCAGTATGATGACCCAAAAACTATGGAAGAAACAATAAGAAGAGAGAAATGCTTATATGAGTAGCAAAGAGAGAAACCTACTTTCCGGAAGGCTTGGGGTGACCAGAAGAAATTTACGAAAGAATAGAGGTAGGAGGGAAAAAAAATCCCTTTTTAAGAAACAATCCTCAAGGAAAAACATTGTTTAGAGAGCCAAGAACAGTTGATGTAGGGGGACAAAGACCAAGGCAGATGCCCATTCGGTGTTGGGGCTGTCAGGGAAACCACAAGTACAGATATTGTTCCCACAAAAATGGAAAAGTGAGAGTTGTCCATAATGTTCAACAAGCTGAAACAATGGAGGACATGGGCAGTAGAATGCCAAGGATATACGTAGCCCTGGACAACAAGCAAGCATAATATCAGTCGCACATGATTGAAGTGGAAGGTATGATCAACAACCATGCCTTTACTATTTTAATTGATTCAGGGGCTAGCCATAGTTATATAGTTTCTAGATTGGTGGAAATTTTGCAATTGTCGAGAAGCAAACATGAAAAGTCTTGGTTTGTGCAACTAGCTACATGAACCAAGAGGAAAGTCACCGAGTTAGTTAAGTCCTATCTAGTGGACATGAATGGACTGAGCACAAAGGCTGAATTGAACATTCTTCCTTTAGGTTCTTATGAATGTCTAATTGGGATGGATTGGTTGGACCAAAAACATGCCATATGGAACTATCATAATAAGGAATTCACTTGCCTAGATGAAGAAGGAAATTGGAAAACAGTCAAATGAATTCCTAGAGTTGTTGTTGTCAGAGAAATCTTAGCAATGTAGCTGAAGAAGTGCTTCAGAAAAGGTTGTAAATTGTTTGCATTCCACTTGGAGAAAGCATCTGAGGATAAGGTGTCGGAGATTGAAGACCATGCGGTACTAAAGGAGTTTGAAGATGTATTTCAGGAGGTACCTGGACTACCCCTGAGAAGAGATATTGACTTCTCTGTAAACTTGATTCCTGGAGAAGCTCCAATATCAAAATCTCCTTACAGAATGAGTACACCAGAGCTGAAAGAACTACAATTGCAGCTTGAAGATCTTCTAAAGGAGGGGTATATACGCCCAAGTGTGTCACCTTGGGGAGCCCCGATCCTATTCATGAAGAAGAAGGATGGAACAATGATATTGTGTATCGATTTCAGACAGTTGAACAAAGTGACTGTTAAGAACAATTATCCTCTACCGAGGATCAATGATCTTTTTGACCAGTTGAAGGATGCTAAGATATTTTTGAAAATAGATCTTAGATCGGGTTATCACCAGGTAAGAATAAAGGATGAATACATCAGCAAGACCGACTTCAGAACAAGGTATGGTCACTATGAATTCACAATGGTGCCATTTGGGTTGTCAAATGCACTTGTTGTTTTTATGTGCCTAATGAATGGCGTGTTCAAGGAATATCTAGACAAGTTTGTCATAGTCTTTTTGGATGACATCTTGGTGTATTCCAAGTTGGGGAAAGTGCATGAACAACATTTGAGGATGGTGTTGCAAGTGCTAAGGGAGCACCAGTTGTATGCCAAGTTGAGCAAATGCTCATTTTATCAAAAGTAGATCCATTACTTGGGACATATCATCTCAAAGGATGGGATAGCCGTGGATCCTGAGAATATTGAGGTTATTACAGAAGGTTCATTGTAGGATTCTCAAGGATAGCTCACCCTATCACTTCCTTGCAAAGGAAGGATAATAAATTTCAATCGGTAGAGGAATGTGAGAGAAGCTTCCAGCAATTGAAGGAACTATTAACCAGTGCTCAAATCCTAAGGATTGCAGATCTGAATGAAAACTTTGTAGTGTGTACCGAGGCATGCAAAGAAGGATTGGGAGGAGTCCTCAGTCAGAAGGGATTTGTAATTTGTTATGAATCCAGAAAGTTGAAAGAGCATGAAAGGAACTATGCAACTCATGATTTGGAGTTGGCAGCCATAGTACATTCTCTAAGGAAATGAAGGCATTAACTCATGGGAAGGAGGTTCGAATTGAGGACAGATCATAACAGTTTGAAGTATTTCTTTGATCAGACAACCTTGAATGCTAGGCAAAGTAGGTGGTTGGAGTTTCTTTGTGAGTATGACCTTGATATCAAGCATATCAAAGGAAAGCAAAACAAAGTGGCTGATGCACTCAACAAGAGAGTGCATGAATTACATGCTACAATCATTAGCATGTACCAAATTGATATTAAAGGCAGAATTTCAAAGGCTGCAAATACATATTTGCAGTACATGGATTTGGTAGCAAAGCTACAACAAGGTAAGATGCCACAGAAAGTGGATAATTATAAACTGGAAACTGACAGAACACTTTTGTACAAGAGCAAAATTTTTATACCTAATCTCCAGGATTTGAAGTTTATAATTTTGAATGAAATGCATAATCTGCCTTATGCAGGGCACCCTGGATATCAAAAGATTGTGGCAGTAGTAAAGAGCCATTACTTTTTTCCAAGTATGAATAAAGAGATTTCTGAATACATTGCCAGATGTATGGAATGCTAGAAGGTTAAAGTTGATCATAGGCACCCAACAGGGTTTATGCAGCCTTTACCCATTCCTAAGTGGAAGTGGGAAGTGGTGACAATGGATTTCATCACAGGATTTCCCATAACTGACAAGCAACATGATTCAATCATGGTGGTGGTGGACAAGCTTACGAAAGCTGCCTATTTTATTTCACTAAAGACTTCTAACGTGGTGGACAAGGTAGCTAATGTTGCTGATATTTTTATGAGGGAAATAGCACGATTGCACGGTATTCCCAAGACAATTGTGTCTGACAGGGACTGGAAATTTACCTCAAAGTTATCGAAGGGGTTATTCAAAGGATTCAGAATAAATATGAAATTCAGCATTGCTTATCATCCTGAGTCTGATGGACAGACAGAGAGGGTGAATAGAGTAATAAAAGACATGCTAAGGATGTATGTGATGGAAAAACCATCTAAATGAGAAGACTACCTACACTTGGTATAATTCGCCTACAACAATGGGTATCAAGCATCATTGAAGATGAGCCCATTTGAAGCACTTTATGGTAGAAAGTGCAATACTCCAGTAAGCTGGGATAATCCAGCTGACAGGGCAATAGTTGGGCCAGAGTTGCTCAAGGAAATGGAAGAACAAATGCTAAAGATTAAGAAAAATTTGAAGGCTTCCCAATATAGGTAGAAGAGTTATGCTGATAAAAATAGAACCCACAGAGAGTTTAAAGTGGGAGAGCATGTTTTCCTGAAAGTGAAATCCAATAGAAGTTCCTCGAGGCTAGGAAACTGCTCCAAGTTGGCAACTAGATTTTGTGGGCCATTTGAAATCCTAGAAACGATTGGGCTAGTTGCATATATGATTGAATTACCTGCATCCATAACAGTATATGATGTGTTTCATGTTTCATTGCTTAAGAAATATATACTTGATGCTAATCATGTAATCGATTGGAATGTGATTCGGGTGGAGCAAGAAGGTGTTCTGCAAGTGCATCCTGTGGGCATATTGGACCGGAAAAGAAAACAGATCCAGAATCGATCCATAGGCATTGTAAAGGTCCAATGGACCTGGTAAGGTCCTAAGGAAATGACACGAGAGCATGAAGATGCTATGCGGGTAGAATACCCGCATCTTTTTGAAGATTTTGAAAATCCTGTTGATGTTGTGTAAGATTTGCACCGAGGACAGTGAAAAAATAAGGGGAGGGGATTGTAATACCCCAAGGATGTGCCCCAGTTATATTATGTATTGTAATCATGTTTTATAGGCTATTGAGTGAAGTGTATATAATTTGGTGGGCTTATGTGTTATTTAGGCCGGAGAACCTAGGTGTTGAAGGCCAGGAGCCTGATTTTTGTATATGTAATTATGCAGATCATTAATAAAATATAAACATCATTGCATGTCGACTGACCATGAGGAAAGAGTGATGGGGGACTAAGCTTCCACAAGGCTAGGTAAGGGAGAGGGAGCTGAAAGGTTGGAAGAGGGGCTAAGCTTGAGGGCTTAATTCCTTGAATAATAATTTATTATTATTCCAAAGTGGTGTGAGAGGTATATTTTTTATCCTAAGTTCCTCGAAAAGGGAATGCATACTTGATGGAGTGCATGTAGCTTCATGGGCAACATCTGTCGGCCCAGGCACATGCAATTTAACCCAATAACTGAGTCGTGATGGGGGTTTCTCCTCCATTCTTTTGTTCGTTGTCTGAACCGTGTTGCCTCTATGTCTAATCTCTGCATACCTCATGTAGCTATGAAACCCAAAACCGTGAGGCCAACCTGTGATGTTTTCCTGAGAAGCTGACGCATCCTCAGTCTGAACTCATTTTATCTCTATGTTGGACCTCTGCATAACCACATGCATCTGAGAAACTAGTCGGGAGGGAAAGGTTGACCTGTGTGTCCTGTGAACCCAGGTTTATCCACACTGTAAATCCGAGTTCGTGCTTAACTATTTTTGTTTCTATCTTCTGTGAAACCTAAGCATACCGTAATTTTCTATGCCATGTGTGTTATAACTGTGGGTTGTTTTGGCCACATAGTCCCTGTTGGGTATGTGTTATATTCTTTGCACGAGTAGTAATGTCTGAGCGCCTGCGTCGGGCACGTAGGGGGGTAAGAGGGGGGCGGAGCCCCCCGCGCGGGGGTTCGGGGGTAGCGCCCCCGAAAAAAAAAAATTGGGCCGACATATTTTCGTCGATTTCGGGCCGACATATTATCGCCGGGCCGACATATTTCCGGGACCACATGATATTAGGTGGTTTTCTGCACATGGTTTTTTGCCGATGGTTTTCTATTTCCGGTTAAGAAATTAGGGTTTTGGACTAATCCAGGTCATTGGGTTAGGGTTTTGGATGCCGCTGGCTCCTATATGTATATTGTATTGTAAACAATGTGTATCAATATAATATATGTTGGTTTTCCCGGTTTGGGTTTCCAGGTGAAAAACTCAATGTTTATATTTGCCATTGTATCTTTTCTGTTCTTTTCTGAATATCAATTTGCAGTAGATATTGTACAAGGTTAGAATTTACAGTCCCTTGGCTGAGTGTTTTTTTTTGTTGTCATCTGTTCCTTTCTGAGCCTTACTGTTGTCCTCCTTATCCTGGAACGGAGTTGAAGAAGTAGGTTTTCAAGCCTATATGAAACTCTTTCTCCAGGTGAGGGAGGTGGTTGTGGTTGAAGAGGCAGGTTATCAGGCTTGTGTGAAACACTCTCTCTAGGTGAGGGAGGTGGTTGTGGTTGAAAAGGCAGGTTGTTAGGCCTATGAGTGACTCTCTCTAGGTGAGAGAGTGCACAAAGGAAGTGAGAACTCCTGGAAGGGGTCTTGTAGCTACCACAGAGCTCAGAGAATTTTGGTCTGGCTTGTTGTTGAATCCCAAGGCAAGGGAGGTTTAGCAGCTGAAGGACTATCCTGCGTGACAGTGAAGGTGTATACTCCTAGGGTGGGACAGGCATGTGGGGAATGAGATTTTGTGGGAAGTGGGCATAAGTGGCTCCTGGGAGATAATCCTTCCTCATAAACTATGTGTCTTCCTATTGACCTTGCCTAACCTAGGATTCCCTTTCCTAGTGGAGCTTAGTCCCATCTCGAGGGTGACCTACTGCTGAGAGTGATGAGCAGCGCGGTCTAAGGCTGGGAGGTTCATAGAGGGTTTTCACATAGTTGGTGGTGTTATTCCAGTATAAAGATAAGTATAATTTATGTGATTAATTTTATGTTATGCATAATGCTTGAATGTGATCATGTATTCTGTTGTAGATTTGAATTGTTGTTAATTCTATTTAATTTTGAATGGTAACTGTAACTCTATGTTAAATGTGTTAATTTGATTTAATGCATATTATATATGTATGCGATTGTTCAGCGTAGTAGCGTTTCTCGACAGTGGGGTTGATGGTTGGGGATGTTACACATGAGATGGACCACACTACGGCAAGAGAGGGGCCAAGCAGTGTCGGAGTTCACCACTAGCTTTCGCACCAAGATGGGTATCAAAGATTTCAAGTGACATCTGGTTTTGAAATACCACAAGGCTCTACAGAGATACATCCAAACTAAAATGGATTTTCTAGATATCTCATCACTCGGTGTTCAGAAGAAATTTAGGCTCCAGAACAAACGGAAGTTCGGATCTAGAAAACACCTTTCTAAAAACTAGTCTAAGCCACAGGAAAAGAACGGTCATGGGAAGACGAAGAAGGACATTGGAAAATGGTGTGATTTCTACAAAATCCCCTGGCACAACACTGATGAATGTCGCTCAAAATAGTCATTGGTGGCCGAGATCAAAGACAATGAGTCGAACCCTGATTCATAATTTGATTCTAAAAATACTAGTAAAAGACAGATCATCAACACATACCCCACTGCTATTGTCACGACCACAACAATACAACCAGAAGAACCAACAGATCTTGAAGAGGGGGATCACCTTTTTCATTCACATATGTGGGTGAAAGGGACCCCGCTACATTTTATTGTTGATAGTGGAAGACAAAAGAACCTCATCTCAGCAGAGATTGTCAAACAGTTGGGATTGTCGACAACACCACACCCGCAACCATACAAGATTGAGTGGCTTCGCCAGGGATGATATCTTCATGTCATCCAATAGTGCCAATTTTCATACGACATCCAACCCTTCAAGGATGAGGTATTATGTGATGTTTCCGCACTAGATGTTTGTGATGTTCTCTTGGGCCATCCATATATGTGGAAACTCCATGATGTTTATGAGTCTCGATCCCGTAATGTCATTGTTTCTCTGGGGGGTCATCTCTACAAAATATCAGAGGTAGTTTCGAATATTGTTCCACCTAAACAGTGTCACAAGGTAGTATCTCATACTAAATTTTTTTATCTTCTTCAAAATATGTTCAAAAGGGGAACCGAAGGATACTACAACCACTACAGCCTCGACCCAAGAACCTTCTTTCCAACAGAACAAGGTCGACAAGATTGCAACAAAATGCAAAGATTCCTTTTGCACACAAGCATCTCATGTAGCCATAATGGTTAAAAATTCCCAACCCTTCCATCCACAAGTTCGTGACAACCTTCAACAAGCTAAGCAACACAACTTCTCCAACAAGGCAAACAACTCATCAAGATGCAGATTCAACAAACACTTTTCCCTGTCCCCGTGGAACTCAATGCAATGGATACCATTGCTTCCTAAGGAGAAAATATTGATCTAGGTGTATATCGGTGGCCACCCACCTTTTCCAATTGGCTCAAAATAATTTTCTATCAATTTTGGTAATTTACTATTTTTTAGCAGTTTTTAACTTTCTGGGCCATTTTGAGGGCCTGAATGAAGGTTTTTCAGGATCGTGCTTCCCAATGATAGCCAAAGACTTTGATTGATCCCCTAAAATTAATCTCCTCGATGATACCTTTCCAATGAGCTATCGTGCGCCCCAAATGGAGATTGTATGCCAAAGTTACACCCTCGGGAAGTTGATACACCAAACTACCCAAAACAGGGTCCACAAAACTATTGGCTTTTAATCTTCTGGGGTTAGGGTTTTGGATTTTCTTTATGATAAAAAGGCCTTTGGAGCCTCATTGTAAAATCATCTTCTTGCGAATGCGAGTAGTGGACACATCTCTTCTCGGAGATAAGTTTCCACCATTCTAGTGAGTCTTTCACTCTGTATTTTATAGTCTTTGTACATTTTGGTTCATTAATAGAAAATTTTGTATTACTATATCTCTTTGTTTATGGTTGCAACTCTGATACATTTTCGTTATATTATTGGATATCTGAAATATCTCTGTACACTTCTTTTTATATATCTGCTCTCATTTCTTGCTGAAAATAATCCAGATCAAGTCTTTCCCTCTAGAGCATCCCCTCTATCCCACTACTTTACTTGTTGTTACAAACCCTAACCTACAGCCATTAGGGTTGCATAACCCTAGCTAATAATTCATTCTTATCTCCTCAAATTAACCCTAGACTAGCTCTTAAATTTTGCACACTAAAATATACTAAATAGGTCACATCGTTTGGGATAATTGTTGGCATCTTTTGATGGTTAATTTTTATGCTACATGCCATTGAATGCTACGGCCATAAGGCTGCAACTTTATGCAAAAAACACATGTTATAACAACTTTCTTTATTCACCCTCATAGTGCCATTCTTTGGTCATAATTGATTTCCTAATTCATTGATAATGTTGTTGATTGATATTATGCTTTACATGTTTATTTGAATGTCTTACTTGCTGATAGAAACTATCATCTACTGCTGCAAATTAGGGAAAACAAACTTAACTTGATGATACACACTAACATATATCATTGCAAGTTAGATTGTCTTATGTCTCGGGCAAGTACAATCATCCATAGAATTACTATACCTTTGGGGAAACAATCACTTGACTTACAAGGCATCTCTTCCCACATCTCACTCCACTTATAATTGACCTCTAGGGGCTCTACTTCCATCTCTATCCATATCCATCGCATTCGCCCTAGGGTTACCAGGATCACCTCCCTAGAGTGACCTAGTCACCCTTGAAGTGTGGGACATACATCGAGGTGACATTGGGTGTAGGATTCCAAAGTTGTAGAACTTTCTTTGTGGTTGGGTCGGGATTTTCCTAACCTACAACTTGCACTATAACAATTTGGCGCCACTGCCAGGGAATATTTTTAATCTTCTTCATACCCTAATGATAGTTTGGTGAGATATCCCAAAGCCTTTCCCTTATCTTTCCTAGCAAATTCACCTAAGGGATGTTCCTTTTCACTTTTCCTTGATGAGATCATCTTGAAACTCATATGGCGACTACACCTTCCCAGAATCCTTCTTTTCCCAAACCTTTTCCCCCCGAGAGGTTCAATCCTTCTAAGGTCTACCAAATAAGGCCTCCTCTCAATTTTTCCATTGCTTAAACCCTTTTCCTTGATACCCTTCCCTTTGCCCCAGTGGCACTCCCTTAGGAAAAATACCTCTACAAACCTCTCAACATGGTCAACATCCGAGGATACCCTAATACAATGCCCAAAGAAAGCCATTGTTTCCAAAGTTCCTAGGAAACAATGTGATAACTGATGAGGATCATAATTGCATCATGGGCTGAGATATGGACAATGAAGGGATTGAAAATGAAGATGTGGCCATGATTTTGTTTGCCTCATCATTGACTGAAGAATCCCTTGATTGGTTCAGAGCACTCCCTGACAATCATATCACATCATACATAGATTTTTCCAAATTATTCAAAGACAGATGGTCGACAAAGGAAAATGGTGGGACACTTGGGGCTCAATTTAATTAGATAAAGAAAAGGGAGTATGAAACAATAAATGAATTCATTACCAGATTTGACAAGTTGTATAATCAAATTCCAACAGATTACTGTCCTACAACATCATTAGTTCATCTCCTTTATATGAATTCTTTTGAAGGGAAGTTTTGATACATTATTAAAGATAAAAATCCCAAATCATTGGTAGAGGATAAAGAGTTAATTATTGACATTGAAGAGAATCCCCTTTATTCAAAAATAAAACATTTTCAGTACCCTCATAAAAAGATAGAATCAAGGAAAACAGTTTCCATCAACAATGTTCTGATCTGATTGATCTCCTGACTCAGAAGATAGAACAAATGAATACTCAGTTTGTTCAAGTGCAAAATCAGCTTATGAACTGTATGACTACAATGGAAAGAAATAAATCCACTCCTAGACCTCAGTTTGCAAGACAACATAGATATGCCACCGGTTGGAAACCAAGATCTCAACAAGAGGAAAAGGCCCCAGATAATTTGAAATATGTTGGGACAGTTGATATAGAAGCTTATTGTCTCCCATGCCAAGAACCTCACAAGGAAGATTAGTGCCCTTGAACGATATGAAGATTATCCTGACGATATAAAATTCATGATTTGCAATTTCAACGATGAATAGGTTACCCAAGAACATATCAATGAAGCCAAAATAATAGGAGAAAGAGAGGGGAGACTCCAGGCCCTAAGTAAATTGACAGATGATCAGAAGAAGGAATTGAGGAGAAGGGAAATTCTAACCTATAGAAGAAAAAATTCTTCAGCACATCCATCACAACCTAATACTCCTCTTCCATCAACAGAAAAGGTGGGTCCACCACCTCCACTGTCGGTATGTGATTTTCTTCCTAAGACAACTCCTACATGTGACATTCAGTTAAATATAGATGTGGCAATCATGTTTGGAAAACTGAATATGGTGGTCCCAGTGATAGAGATGTGTAATATCCCTTCCGTAAAAAGGGAAATGTTGAGGATATTACAAGTGTGAACTGAGAAGGGGGATCCTCCCATCATTTTGAATATTGTGTATCTTGATTGGACAATAGATAATAACCCTCCCTTCTATCTTTAATTAGACATAAATGGCCTCTATTTGAACAATTGCATGCTTGATTCAGGGGCCTCAACAAATGTCTTTTTATTGAAGGTGATGAAACAACTTGGTTTGAAGACAACCTGAGCTTATGGAAATGTTTTTGGTATTGATTCAAGAAGAGTTGAGGTATTGGGGGTGTGTGAAGACGTTGAGTTATTTTTGATAGATTTTCCACATATCAGCATCCTCATGGACATATTGGTAATTGATGTTTCGGATGCCTGGGAGATTCTCTTGTCGAGGACCTGGTCCTAAGATCTTGGAGGTTTCCTTAGCATGAGCCTTACACATGCATATATTCCCATGGGCAATGGCACACATGATATCTTACATAATAGGGAAAAGAAAGATACACATGTGACAGATCTGAGGGGCCCTAACTATGTCACTGAACAATAATATGATATTCCTCCATAATTTATTGAGTATTATCCATCTGATTTAACCTTTATGCAGGAAGATTACATAGAGATGTTTCTCCCATGGAAAAATAAAAAGAAGACTGTGAAGTACCATGGGAGGGAGCTAGGGTCTATTCATATAATGCAAGAAGAAGGTGAGAAACATGGAGGAATTTTCAAAGATACAATCCACACAGAGCCTCCACACGATAAGAATACACCTTGCATCAATTTCAATGAAGGAAGTCATGTGCTCATGTATGACAAAAGAAAGGGAAATATCATATATGACCAAAAGGACACCATTTCATGGTTTGGCCCTTACATCATCAAGAAGAATTCTGACAAAGAAAGGTACTATCTGACAACATTAGATGAGAGAAAGATGCCACTACCAGTAGATGGGTTTCTTCTCCAACCTCACATCTAGGTCACATGACTTCTTCAGGGCCCATGCCCTAGGTAAGTAGGAAATTCATTTTGATTCCCTGCATTTTCATCTTGATTGCTCATATAAGTTTAGATGCATTTAATTTTCATTTTTCTCTACTTGCATATTAATTTCATGCTTAGTTTAGAATTTTTTGAAAAATGTCAAAATTTTCTTTTTATAGCTTAGTTGGTTTTTTATTATGATCATATGAGAACAAGGATGAGTAGGCCATACTGCACTTGGGAATTTTATGTTTCCTTGTAGGCATAGATCTACCAAGAGATGTTGCGGTTCTCATGCACTCTACGACGAGCACATATCCCCAAGTAGGAACCATATGTTATCCCCATTTTGTGGATAACTAAGGAGATTATGTCTTGAGGCCCTCAGGTTGTGGATATGGAGTGCTGAGAGACTACATGACCAACAATACCCCTTTTCACAAATGGAAAACCCACTCACCACCATAGATGGTCACTGAGGCATCCACCACATCAGTTGTCTTTCGAAAGGTAGTGGGCCTTTCTCCATGAGGTACAAGTCAATATTATGGTGAGCATCATTTCAATATTTAATCCAATTGAGTATGTTGTATCTTATATTTCTCTAGATTTCATGATATATGCTTAGACATTATGCCTTTTTCCCTGCTTTAGCTTGGTGGTTGACGTTGTTCCCTAGTAAGTGGTATTCCTTGAGGAAGGGCTTGCTACTAGGAACTCCCTTAATGAGCCATTGTACCATTCCCGACCATACTTACCACTTTCCATCATTGTTCCCCTCCATTTCCTTATCTCTTGGGACTTTAGGGTGTATTGACCCAACATGGGGTTGTCCCTCATTCTATGGGAAGAAGGGGATGAAGGCCCAGAGGGGTTGATGTTGGTTAAAAGATAAAATCCTTGTATAAACCTTCCAGATGCTTCACCCAGGGATCACCCAAGAAAGAAGTGAAACACTTATCTTTGAGTAAAGGGGACCCAAAATATAATAAATAATTCTTAAAAGGTTAGATAAAGGGTAGGAGGTCTCAACACTAGCTGACCTATCATGTCCATGAATATCTAGTGGTATGAAATTACGATCATCTGGTCACCAAACCAGGGTAATGGCTCTTAATTGCATGGCTAAGAGAAAGGGGATCTCATCACGAGCCAACCTTCTCATTTCCACTAGGTCTTTGTGGCTGACATTTCCATCATCGGGTCACCATGCCAGGGCAATGACCTTCAATCCCCCCTTATGTTATATTGAAAGAAAATGCAAAGAAATAAATATAAAAGGAAAATGATCGGCTTGAAAAAAGTTCATTATGGACGAAGGTACCACACACCCTATGAAAAGGTACCCATGAATGAGACACTACGACCCCTTGTATGTCATGAGCCCTGTGCCCATTGAGTCTTGACCCCAACCAATTCATCCACTTTACATGGCTTAGAGAGGGATCTCTTGGAAACTCTCCTTGACCTAGGGAAAGATATACCAAATATGACAACTTGTCAACCCTCCCATATTCAATCTTGACAAGTCACATAGTGTCTTTGAGAAATTAATTGTTTGATATAGTGATATTTGATGCACATGCTTAGATGGATCATTTATTGATTGGATTCACTTATCATGATGTTATTACTTGAGATCCTTGGAGGGCGTACTCATTTGTCTTTGTTGGACCTGGTTGGTGGACATTTTTGGTAGAACAAGCCTAGATTAGGATTCCATGGGGCTACAAGCCCACAGGTCTGATGCCAAGGGCCCGCATGTCAGATGATAAATATCATACTTGGAAGGCCTTGATGATGACTTAGACGACATAACCTAGCCCCCATGTGCCAAATGTTTTTCTTAGGAGAGGAAAAATTCCACTTCTAGAAGCATGACGTCACCTA
>JASDQU010738418.1:113760-130059 GCA_032191745.1 Picea mariana | reverse complement strand
AGGGTAATCATGCGACACACTAAGATAGATACATTAATCGACAGTGGATCTCAATCTAATCTAATCTGAGAAGAATTGGTTAAGAAATTGGGATTAAAAACACAAACTCATCATAAGACTTACACACTTAAATGGATAAGTAATCATCATCAGATGCACATAACAAAGCAGTGCACAATCAAATTTGCAATTTCATCTAAGTATGTGGACGAAGTAACTTGTGATGTAGTGTCGTTAAAAGAATGTGGAATGGTCTTAGTCAGTTCGTACTTATATGATCGTAAGGCAATCTTCTACAGAACAAAGAATCAATATCAATTCACTAAAGAAGGTCATGATTTTGTGGTTCATGCTCATCGTGTTAAAGCAAGTAAAACACTTCAAACAAGGGAACAATTAACGAAGACAATGCAAGTATGCAACAAACCAATAATTGTTTCAAAGGAAGTAATTGATCTTAAGCAAGAACAAGATATGGTTGTTGAATGGAAAATCAATCATAATTTGCTTCAAGATAAGCTCATGTCTTGCAGATATTTCAAGTATATCAGTTCATTTGTAGTCATCTTTTTGATGCTGTCATTAGTAATGTTTTCTACATGGATGATAATGGCTTCAGTAAGATGTAACAGGATTCAAATGGCTAACAATATACTGTCAGTTGTCATGATTGTGTTACAATTGATCTTGATGAGACAGGTGCACAGGACAAAGTTCAGAGACAGAGAGCAAGTCGGGTGGCCTATCCCGAGCTTGTTGACTGGTCAGTAAACTTTTGGGGACCAAAAGGTCTTTTTGTGGGGAGGTGTGATCCAAAATTGGATCCAGAAGCCTGATAGGTCTTGAAAAATGCTCAAAAATGAAAGTGCTCGGAATGCGACGAAACCTATGCCATTGCATTCGTCTCATCTTCCTAATTCCAGTGGTATATTTACTTTGTCAAATGGGCTCCGTATGGAGAAGATATCGCATTCTGTCCGAAAGGTCAACCAAGCAAAAAAAAAGTTGCTGACTGTGCAGTCTGTATAGTCTGTACAGATGCTGATGTGGTAGGTCCGTACAATAACATGTGGCGGCTCCAGGGAGTGACATGTGGCATGCAGATTTGGTCGATTTGGCATACGGTTGGATGTATCCTGAGGTGACACGTGTCACCACTGAAAGGGTGACACGTGGCAGGGTGACGTCAGCAGCTGACGTGGCAAGCTGACAGAGTGTACGGCAGGGCTAACGTGGCAGGTTGATGTGGCAGTACGATAGAGTTGATTTGAGTGAATTAGTGAATGACATTTGGCATGTTCTGGTTGGTTTTTAAGGTGCCACGTGGCCCAGTCACAGGCTGCCACGTGGCACCGTATGATTGGTTTATTGGTTATGTGTTAAAAAATTTGGTATGTCGCCGGGGGTCGAACCCGCGACCTCCCGGTGGACAGAGGACTAGCAGAACGGGCTAGCCACCCAGGCGGTCGGTTGACTTTGTAATACAAATGACATTAAATATATTTGAATTTAATACATGGAATAATCGGCGTGGAAAAGGGTCGGGGCTTAGCCCCAGCCCTCGGCGTATTTCCATATGACCACTGCAGAACCGGGAGCGCGGTGTATTTGGCGGGACCGTTCCACATAATACACGCGGGGGTTTAAAACATTAGCCACAGGTCCCATTCGGTTGCCAAGAAACTAGGAGCGGGGCCAATGGAGGGGGGGGCACGTATGGGGGCGTGGACACATGGCCCTCCATACGACCGAATTAGGAGGGTGCGCGCACAACATAAGGGGGCTAGCACCCTATTAATAGTATAAAGTGGGTTTTTATACTAGAATTTGGTTTTTTTATTAATATTATCGCTATTATTAGCAGATTCTCTCCATTTTTGGGGGATATTGGGCATTTTTGGAGGCCAAATTCTTGGAGGAAGTTGGAGCTGAGAAACCAACTTCAAGGATATATAAACCAAGCCTGTTTGAGGCCATTGGTAGTCAGTCAGAGAAGAGTTATGTTGGAGAAAAGCCAAGCCAAAGTCATCTTGATGCAGAGAAGCTTTTGAGGAGGAGACGTTGTCGGACCATTTCTGGGAGCTCCGGACGTCCGTTTTGCGTGTCGTTTTCTTTGCAGGGTTCTAGAGATCTGGGAGAACAAGACCAGATTAGTATTGTATCCATTTGGCATTGAAGTGATGTACTTTTGAGCATTTTAACAGAAATAAAGAAGCCTCCCCCACAGAGAAAAGGCCCGTAGACGTAGGCAAAAGTTGTGCCGAACTCCGTTATCAATCTACGTGTTATGGTTTGTTGTTTATATTTTCATTTCAGATATGCATATGTGTATATGGCTGTTATAATTCCTCTTCTTTCCTCATTCTTTCACTAAGTTTCTCAAATGGTTAATTAACACATGCAAAATTAAAACTCAACCATAGTCATTTTAAAAGATCCTACGGATCAGGGGGTGACCTACTGTTGAGAGTGATGAGAAACGTGGTCTAAGGCTTGGAGGTTCGTGGAAGGTCTAGACGCAATTGGTGGTGTTATTCTAGTTGAAAGATAAGTATACTTTATGTGCTTAATTTTATGTTATGCATAATGCTTGAGTGTGATATGTATTCCGTTGCAGGTTTGAATTGATGTTAATTCTATTTAATTTTGAATGGTAAAAATAACTCTATGTTAATTTTGTTAATTTGATTTAATGCATATTATATATGTATGAGATTGTTCTGTGTAGTAGTGTTTCCCGACAGTGGGGTTGATGGCCGAGGACGTTACAATATGGTATCAGATCCATGGTTTCGATGCTGAGCTTGGATGGGCCGGATAAGTGGTCTTTGGAACCAAGGTTTCAAGTGGAAATCGTGTTATGAGAAACCAATTTTGGACCTCATAAGCATTTCTGAGTGCCAAGGGGTTACTTGGATTTGTCACAAAGATCAGGAGTAGTAGCAGTAGAATAAATTGCAACTGGTGTGGTATTTGGCCATAGAGAGAGAGAGAGAGAGAGAGAGAGAGAGAGAGAGAGCTCAACACTTGGGGTGTGGGTCATAGGATTTGTTTGAAAAGAAAGGAAACCATTTTTGGACCGTCAGATCTAGAGAAAGTGTAGAAGGGATAACTTGGAAGCACTTTAGACTTTGTGACATCGGAGAAGCTTGATGCAAAGGTAAGTGAAAGGCCGAAGTCCTAAAGCTCCGAAGTCCAAAAAATATCTACATTGTATATCTGGGGAGAAACCCTACCGTTAGATATCACAGAAAGTTGTAATTTCGGAGTTCGGCGATCAAGAGAAGAGGCGTGTGCTGAGGCACAAACTTCCGAAGTCTGAAGATCTGAGGTCTTGGAAGATATCTATGTCATAGATCTGAGGGGAGAGCTTGATCGTTAGATCAACCAAAAGATAAAATCGTAATTTCAACGTTCAGGAGAATTAAAGTATGTTGAGGGGAGAACTTCTAAAGTTTCGAAGCTCCAAACTTCCGAAGTCTGAAGTTTCGAAGTGAAAGAGTAGATGTGGTGGGGCCAAATGATGTCACCTGGGGTAACATGGACTTTCCTAGGCATACCATGTGCCATCGTCTTAGTCAATTACAACTACACTATGTGGGCCCAAAGGATAGAGAAGTTGGAAGTTTAGGAGTCACAATATTGGAAGGAAGCAAGCATAAAAGCTTCTGGAACCCGAAGATTTGAATCCCCGAAGTCCCAAAGCCCCAAAGGCCTGAAGCTCTGAAGTTCCAAAGTCTCGAAGCTCTGATGCCTGAAGTTCCATAGCGAGTGTCGGTCATTGGATACTGAGTAAACATGGACGGTTGATCCACCCTATGTCGCGAGTTCGTTAGTTCGAAACTCGAAAAGTTGTTGTGTGGTGATTTGAAACCTCCCGAAGCATGAAGTTTTGAAGTGCTCGAAAGTTGGGGCCCAAGTCATATCCCAACGTCACAATCAAAGGGGCCTAGCGGGAGGAGCTAGCGCCTAGGAGATTCGCGATTCGGAAAATCGGGAATCGAGAGTATCGGGTTTGGCCCACAGCTAAATACCCAAAACATGAAGTCGTGAAGCACCCTTTTTGATAAGAGAGTGGTCACGACCCATGATCACATGGTTTGAGACTTGAGATAAAGGGGATAATGCCTGAAAATTATTACAGAGAAGAGAAAATCTCAGAAAGATAATGAAATCAAAATTCTTTCTTAAATCAGTTTGGTTTATGAATTATGTGGGATTTGTTGAGGACGGTTGGACTGACAAATTCTGGTTGACTGGACGTTGTATTTGTAGAGTCCAATGAGTGCCAGTGCCATAGAGAATTGACACTGAGTGCAGATAAATGGAAGACACACATAATGCTTCCAGTTCAGAGAATGAAGAAAAAGGAATGGATGTCCATTTGGGAGTTGAAGGATCGAACTCCAATGGACATGGAGAAGAGATAGATAAGGAAGGAAACATGATGAAAATCATTGAAAGATTGCAGAAAAATGCCCAAACTCACCGAGCAAATAACAAAAATCTCATGAAAGATAAGGAACATCAGGGAGAATTCAACTTAAAGTTGATGAAGATTCTGGAGAGAATAGAAAATAAGTTGGACAAGGAGAGAGACTCGAGAAAAACAAGGAGTCACAAGAATTCTAAGGGAAGAAGATCAAGGAGTGTCGGTAGACACCATCATCACTCTCGAGGTCACTCCAAGAGGAGGGCACATAGTAGTTCAAGCCCTTATCCTACCAGAAAGAATGAGAGATATGGAGTGGATGAATTATAAATTGGAAACTAATGAAGCACTTCTATACAAGAACAAAATTTTTATATCTAATGTCCAGGACTTGAAATTTATAATTTTGAATGTAATGCATAATGTGCCTTATTCAAGGCACCCTATATAACAGAAAATTGTGGTAGTAGTAAAGAGACATTACTTTTGGCCAGGTATGAAGAAAGAGATTGTTGAATACATCGCTAGATGTATGGAATGCTAGAAGGTTAAAGCTGAGCATAGGCACCCAACAGGGTTGGTGCAGCCTTTTCCTATTCTTGAGTGGAAGTGGGAAGTGGTGACAATGGATTTCATCACAGGATTGCCCAGAACCAGCAAGAAACATGATTCAATCATGGTGGTGGTGGACAAGCTTACGAAATCTGGCCATTTTATTCCACTAAAGACTATTCACAAGGCAGCTAACATTGTTGATATTTTCATGAGGGAAATAGAACGATTGCATGGTATTCCGAAGACAATTGTGTCTGACAGGGACTGGAAATTACCTCAAAGTTATGGAAGGGGTTGTTCAAAGGATTCAGAATGAATCTGAACTTCAGCACTGCTTATCATCCTCAGTCTGATGGACAAATAGAGAGGGTGAACAGAGTAATAGAAGACATGCTAAGGATGTATGTGATGGAAAAACAATCTAAATGGGAAGACTACCTACAATTGGTAGAATCCCCCTACAACAATTGGTATCAAGCATCATTGAAGATGAGCCCATTTGAAGCACTTTATGGTAGAAAGTGAAATACTCCAGTAAGCTGGGTTAATCCAGCTGACAGGGAAGTAGTTGGGCCAGAGTTGCTCAAGGAAATGGAAGAACAAATGCTGAAGATTAAGCAGAATTTGAAGTTTTTCCAAGATAGGCAGAATATTTATGATGATAAAAACAGAACCCACAAGGATTTTAAAGTGGGAGAGCATGTTTTCCTGAAAGTGAAAGCTAATAGAAGTTCCCTGAGGTTGGAAAACTGCTCCAAGTTGGTAGCCATATTTTGTGGGCCATTTGAAATCCTATAAAGGATTCGACCAGTTGCATATATGCTTGCATAAACTGCATCCATGACTGTACATAATGTGTTTCATGTTACACTTCTTAAGAAATATATACCTGATGCTAATCATGTAATCAATTGGAATGTGATTCAGGTGGAGCAAGAAGGTGTCCTGCAATTGCATCCTATGTGCATATTGGACCGGAAAAGAAAATAGGTCCGGAATTGATCCATAGGGCTTGTAAAGGTCCAATGGACTTGGTACGGTTATGAGGATGCGACATGGGATCATGAAGATGCTATGCAGGCATAATACCCGCATCTTTTTGAAGATTTTGAAAATCCTGCTGATGCTGTGTAAAAGTTGCACTGAGGACAGTGAAAAAATAAGGGGAGGGGATTGTAATACCCCAAGGACGTGCCCCGGTTATATTATGTATTGTAATCATGTTTTATAAGCTGGTGAGCCAAGTGTATATAAGCTGGAGGGAATATGTGTTATTTAGGCCAGAGAGCCTAGGTGTTAAAGGCCAAGAGCCTGATTTTTCTATATGTAATTATGCATATCATTAATAAAATATAAAAATCATTATGTGATGACCAACCATGAATAAAGAGTGATGGGGGACTAAGATTCCACAAGGATAGGTAAGGGAGAGGGGGTTGAAAGGTTGGAAGAGGGGCTAAGATTGAGGGCTTAAGTCCTTGAATAATTTATTATTATTCCAAAGTGGTGTGAGGTATATTTTTTATCCTAAGTTCCTGGAAAAGGGAACGCATACTTGATGGAGTGTGTGAAGCTTCATGGGAGACATGTGTCGGCCCAGGCACATGAAATTTAACCCAAGAATTGAGATGTCATGAGGGTTCAACCTCCATTCTTTCATTTGTTGTCTGAACCGTGTTGCCTCTATGTCTGATCTATGCATACCTCATGCATCTCTGAAACCCGAAACCATAAGGCCAACCTTTGATGTTTTCTTGAGAAGCTGACACATCCTTAGTCTGAACCCATTTTACCTCTGTGTTGGACCTCTTCATAACCAAGCACATTTGAGAAACTAGTCGGGAGGGAAAGGTCGACCTGTGTGTCCTGTGAACCCAAGTTTATCCACACTACAAATCTAAGTCTGTGCTTAACTGTTTTGGTTGTTGTCTTCTGTGAAACCTGAGCATACCCTAATTGTCTATGTCGTGTATGTTATAACTATGGGATGTTGTGGCCACATAGTGCCTTGGTTGAGTGTGTTTTTTTGCCATCATCTATTCCTTGTTGAGCCTTAATATTTTCCTCCTTGTGATGGAACAGAGCTAAAGAAGCAGGTTGTCAGGCCTATGTGCAACTCTCTCTCCAGGTGAGGGAGGTGGTTGTGGTTGAAGAGGTAGATTTTTAGTCCTATGTGCAACACTCTCTCCAGGTGAGGGAGGTGGTTGTGGTTGAAGAGGAAGGATGTCAGGCCTGTGAGTGACTCTCTTCAGGTGAGAGAGTGCGCAGAGGAAGTGAGAACTTTTGGAAGGGGTCCTATAACTGCCACAGAGCTCAGACAATTATGGTCTGGCCTGTTGTTGAAGCCCAAGGCAAGGGAGGTTTAGCAGCCAAAGGATTATCCTATGTGATAGTGAAGGTGTATACTCTTGGGGTTGGAAAGGCATGTGGGGAATGAGAGTCTGTGAGTAGTGGGAATAAGTAGCTCCTGGGAGAGAATCCTTCCTCATAAACTGTGTGTCTTCCTGTTGACCTTTCCCAGCCTAGGATTCCCTTGCTCGGTGGAGCTTAGTCCCAGCTCGAGGGTGACCTACTGCTGAGAGTGATGAGAAATCCCGTCTAAGGTTGGGAGGTTCGTGGAAGGTATGCACGTAGTTGGTGGTGTTATTCCAGTTGAAAGATAAGTATAATTTATGTGCTTAATTTTATGTTATGAATAATGCTTGAATGTGATCATGTATTTCGTTGCAGGTTTGAATTGTTGCTAATTCTATTTAATTCTTAATGGTAACAGTAACTCTATGTTAAATTTTTTAATTTGATTTAATGCATATTATATATGTATGAGATTGTTCCACGTAGTATTGTTTCCCGACAATGGGGTTGATGGCCAAGGACATTACAATATGGTATCAGAGCCATGGTTTCAACATTGATCATGGATGGGCCGGATAAGTGGTCTTTAGAACCAAGGTTTTGAGTAGAAATTGTGTTAAGAGGAACCAATTTTGGACCTCAGAAACATTTTCGAGTGCCAAGGGGTTACTTGGCCATGTTACGAAGCTCAAGAGTAGTAGTGATAGAATAAACCACAACCGGCGTGGTATTTGGCCATAGAAAGAGAGAGCTCAACACTTGGGGTGTTGGTCGTAGGATCTATTCGGAAGGAAAGGAAACCCTTTTTTGACCGTCAAATCTGGAGAAAGTGCAGAAGGGATAACTTGGAAGCACTTCAAACTTCGTGACATCAGAGAAGCTTGATGCAAAGGTAAGTCAAATTTTGAAGTCCCAAAGCTCTGAAGTCCGAAAAATATCTACACCATAGATCTGGGGAGAAACCCTACCATTGGATATCACGACAAGTCGTGATTTCGTAGTTCGATGATCAGGAGAAGCGAGGTGCACTGAGGCAAAATGTCTGAAGTCCGAAGCTCCAAGTTCTAGGAAGGGATCTACGTTGTAGACCTGAGGTGAGAGCTTGATTGTGAGATCAAGCAAAAGACAAAATAGTAATTTCGACGTTCAGGGGAATTAAAGTATGTTGAGGGGAGAATTTATGAAGTTCTGAAGCTTTAAACTTCTGAAATTTAAAGTTTTGAAGTGAAAGAGTAGACATGGTGGGGCCAGATGACATCGTCTTGGGTGATGTGGAATCTCCTAGGCATACCACGTTCCATCACCTTAGTCAGTGACAACTGTACTATGTGGGCCCGAAGGATAGAGAATCTGGAAGTTCAGGAGTCACGATATTGGAAGGAAGCAAGTGTGAAAGATTCTGGAACCTGAAGTTATGAATCCCCAAAGTCCCGAAGCCCTGAAGGCCCGAAGCTCCAAAATTTTGAAGTCTCGGAGCTACGATTCCTAAAGTTCCATAGAAAGTGTTAGTTGTTGGATGCTAAGTAGACGTGGATGGTTGATCCTCCCTACATCGTGAGTTCGTTAGTTAGGAACTCAGGAAGTTATTGTGTGGTGCTTTGAAACCTCTAGAAGCATGAATTTCCAAAGCGCTCGAAGTTGGGGCCCATGTCATAGCCCAACATCACAATCAAAAGGGTCCTATCAGGAGGAGCTAGCACCTAGGGGGTTTTCGATTCAAAAAATTGGGAATCAAGAGTATCGGGTTTGGAACACAACTGAATACCCGAAACACGAAGTCGTGAAGCACCCTTTTTGATAGGCGAGTGGTCACATGCCGTGATCACATGGGTTGAGACCTGAGATAAAGGGGCTAATGCCTGAAAATTATTACAGAGAAGAGAAGAGCTTGGAAAGATAATGAAATAAAAAATATTTCTTAAAAAAGTTTGGTTTATGAATTCTGTGGGATTTGTTGAGGATGGTTGGCCTGACAAATTATGGTTGACTGCACGTTGTGTTTGCAAAGTCCAACGAGTGTCAGGACTATAGCGATTTGACACTGAGTGGAGAGAAATGGAAGACACACAAAATGCTTCGAGTTCATAGAATGAAGAAAAAGGAATGGATGTCCATTTGGGAGTTGAAGGATCGAACTCCAATGAACATGGAGAAGAGATAGATAAGGAAGGAAACATGATGAAAATCATTGAAGGATTGCATAAATATGCCCAAACTCACCGAGAAGATAGCAGAAATCTCATGAAAGATAAGGAACATCAGGGAGAATTAAACTTAAAGTTGATGAAGATTCTAGAGAGAACGGAAAATAAGTTGGACAAGGAGAGAGACTTGAGAAAAATAGGGAGTCACCAGACTTCTGAGGGAAGAATATCAAGGAGTGGTCGTAGACACCATCATCACTCCCAATGTCAGTCCAAGAGGAGGGCTCACATTAGTTCAAGCCCATCTCCTACAAGAAAGAAAGGGATATCTGGAGTGGATGAACTGAAGGGAGAAATGAACAAGATTAAGCCTCCTATGTTTGATGGAGAAAACGAGAAGGAGGAAGATGTTGAAACATGGTTGATTGGCATGAGGAAATATTTCCAACTACAAAATTATTCCTCTCATGCAGAAGGAAGAATTTCAATGTATCAATTGAAAGGAAAAGCATCCATGTGGTGGGATCAACTTGTGCAGGTGCAATACATTAGAGAGAAAGACATCACTTGGAAAATTCAAGAGGTATTTTGAGAAGAAATAATTGACTAAAAGATACTATGACATAAAGATGAAAGAGTTCTTTGAACTCAAGATGGGTAGCATGACCATTGATGAATACAAATGAAAGTTTTTGGAGTTACTGAAGTATGTTCCTTTCATCAAAGATGAGACTGTCAATATTCAAAGGTATCTGAGTGGAATGGCACCTTCCATTGGGGGAAAGATTCAGTATGATGACCCAAAAACTATGGAAGAAACAATAAGAAGAGAGAAATGCTTATATGAGCAGCAAAGAGAGAAACCTACTTTCCGGAAGGCTTGGGGTGACCAGAAGAAATTTAAGAAAGAACAGAGGTAGGAGGGAAAAAAACCTCCCTTTTTAAGAAACAATCCTCAAGGACAAACATTGTTTAGAGAGTTGAGAATAGCTGATGTGGGGGGACAAAGGCCAAGGCATATGCCTATTCAATGTTGGGGTTGTCAGGGAAACCACAAGTACAGATATTGTCCCCACAAAAATGGCAAAGTGAGAGTTGTCCTTAATGTTCAACAAGCTGAAATAGTGGAGGACATGGGCAGTAGAATGCCAAGGATATACGCAGCCCTGGACAACAAGAAATAATAATATCAGTTGCACATGTTTGAAGTGGAAGGTATGATCAACAACCATTCCTTTATTATTTTAATTGATTCAGGGGCTATCCATAGTTATACAGATCCTAGATTGGTGGAAAGTTTGCAATTGTTGAGAAGCAAACATGAAAAGTCTTGGTTTGTGCAACTAGCTACATGAACCAAGAGGAAAGTCACTGAGTTAGTTAAGTCCTGTCCAGTTGACATGAATGGACTAAGCACAAAGGTTGAATTGAACATTCTTCCTTTAGGTTCTTATGACTATCTAATTGGGATGGATTGGTTGGACCAAAAACATGCCATCTGGAACTGTCGTAATAAGGAATTCACTTGCCTGGATGAAGAAGGAAATTGGAAAACAGTCAAAGGAATTCCTAGAGTTGTTGTTGTCAGAGAAATCTCAGCAATGCAGTTGAATAAGTTCTTTAGGAAAGGTTGTCAATTGTTTGCATCCCACTTGGAGAAAGCACCTAAGGATAAGGTGTCAGAGATTGAAGACCATGCGGTACTAAAGGAGTTTGAAGATGTATTTCAGGAGGTACTCGGACTACCCCCGAGAAGAGATCTTGACTTCTCTGTAAACTTGATGCCTAGAGCATCTCCAATATCAAAAGGTCCTTACAGAATGAGTACATCATAGCTAAAAGAACTACAATTGCAGCTTGAAGATCTTCTAAAGAAGGGGTATATATGCCCAAGTGTGTCACCTTAGGGAGCCCTAGTCCTGTTTGTGAAGAAGAATGATGGAACACTGATATTGTGTATCGATTTCAGACAGTTGAACAAAGTGACTGTTAAGAACAAGTATCCTCTATCGAGGATCAATGATCTTTTTGACCAGTTGAAGGATGCTAAGATATTTTCAAAAATAGATCTTAGATCGGGTTATCACCAGATAAGAATAAAGGATGAATACATCAGCAAAACCGACTTCAGAACAAGGTATGGTCACTATGAATTCACAATGGTGCCATTTGGGTTGTCAAATGCACCTGTTGTTTTTATGTGCCTAATGAATGGTGTGTTCAGGGAATATCTAGACAAGTTTGTCATAGTCTTTTTGGATGACATCTTGGTGTATTGCAAGTCAGGGGAAGTGCATGAACAACATTTGAGGATGGTGTTGCAGGTGCTAAGGGAGAACCAGTTGTATGCCAAGTTGAGCAAATGCTCATTTTATCAAAAGCAGATCCATTACTTGGCGCATATCATCTCAAAGGATGGGATAGCCGTGGATCCTAAGAATATTGAGGTTATTACAAAAGGTTCATTGCAGGATTCTCAAGGATAACCCACCCTATCACTTCCTTTCAAAGGAAAGAGAATAAATTTCAATGGGCAGAGGAATGTGAAAGAAGCTTCCGACAATTGAAGCAACTATTAACTAGTTCTCAAATCCTGAGGATTGCAGATCCAAATAAAAAATTTGTAGTGTGTACTGAGGCATGCAAAGAAGGATTGGGAGGAGTCCTCAGTCAGAAGGGATTCATAATTTTTTATGAATCAATAAAGTTGAAAGATCATGAAAGGAACTATGCAACTCATGATTTGGAGTTGGCAGTCATAGTACATTCTCTAAGGAAATGGAGGCATTAACTCATGGGAAGGAGGTTCAAACTAAGGACAGATCATAATAGGTTGAAGTATTTCTTTGATCAGCCAACATTGAATGCTAGGCAAAGTAGGTGGTTGGAGTTTCTTTGTGAGTATGACCTTGATATCAAGCATATCAAAGGAAAGGAAAACAAAGTGGTTGATGCACTCAGCAAGAGAGTGCATGAATTACATGCTACGATCATTAGCATGTACCAAATTGATATTAAATGCAGAATTTCAGAGGCTATAAATACAGATTTGCAGTACAGGGATTTGGTAGAAAAGCTACAACAAGGTAAGATGCCACAGAAAGTGGAGAATTATAAACTGGAAACTGACGAAACACTTTTGTACAAGAACAAAATTTTTATACCTAATGTCCAGGACTTGAAGTTTATAATTTTGAATGAAATGCATAATCTGCCTTATGCAGGGCACCCTGGATATCAAAACATTGTGGCAGTAGTAAAGAGCCATTACTTTTTCCAGGTATGAAGAAAGATATTTTTGAATACATCGCCAGATGTATGGAATTCCAGAAGGTTAAAGTTGATCATAGGCACCCAACAGGGTTTATGCAGCCTTTACCCATTCCTAAGTGGAAGTGGGAAGTGGTGACAATGGATTTCATCACAGGATTGTCCATAACCGACAAGCAGCATGATTCAATCATGGTGGTGGTGGACAAGCTTACGAAAGATGCCTATTTTATTTCACTAAAGACTTCTAACATGGTGGACAAGGCAGCTAACATTGCTGATATTTTTATGAGGGAAATAGCACGATTGCACGGTATTCCCAAGACAATTGTGTTTGACAGGGACTGGAAATTTACCTCAAAGTTATGGAAGGGGTTGTTCAAAGGATTTAGAACAAATATGAAATTCATCACTGCTTATCATCCTGAGTCTGATGGATAGACAGAGAGGGTGAACAGAGTAATAGAAGACATGCTAAGGATGTATGTGATGGAAAAAACATCTAAATGAGAAGACTAGCTACACTTGGTATAATTCACCTACAACAATGGGTATCAAGCATCATTGAAGATGAGCCCATTTGAAGCACTTTATGGCAGAAAGTGCAATACTCCAGT
Organism: Picea mariana; assembly: GCA_032191745.1. Taxonomy (NCBI): domain Eukaryota; kingdom Viridiplantae; phylum Streptophyta; class Pinopsida; order Pinales; family Pinaceae; genus Picea; species Picea mariana. Next base: position 116,686 of record JASDQU010738418.1, on the reverse strand, counting down.
AAGCTGGGATAATCCAGCTGACAGGGCAGTAGTTGGGCCAGAGTTGCTCAAGGAAATGGAAGGACAAATGCTAAAGATTAAGCAGAATTTGAAGGCATCCCAAGATAGGTAGAAGAGTTATGCTGATAAAAATAGAACCCACAGAGAGTTTAAAGTGGGAGAGCATGTTTTCCTGAAAGTGAAATCCAATAGAAGTTCCTCGAGGCTGGGAAACTGCTCCAAGTTGGCAGCCAGATTTTGTGGGCCATTTGAAATCCTAGAAACGATTGGGCCAGTTGCATATATGATTGCATTACCTGCATCCATAACTGTATATGATGTGTTTCATGTTTCATTGCTTAAGAAATATATACCTGATGCTAATCATGTAATCAATTGGAATGTGATTCGGGTGGAGAAAGAAGGTGTCCTGCAAGTGCATCCTGTGGGCATATTGGACCAGAAAAGAAAATAGATCCAGAATCGATCCATAGGCATTGTAAAGGTCCAATGGACCTGGTATGGTCCTAAGGACATGACATGTGAGAATGAAGATGCTATGTGGGTAGAATACTCACATCTTTTTGAAGATTTTGAAGATCCTATCGATGTTGTGTAAGATTTGCACCGAGGACAGTGAAAAAATAAGGGAAGGGGATTGTAATACCCCAAGGACCTGCCCCAGTTATATTATGTATTGTAATCATGTTTTATAGGCTAGTGAGTGAAGTGTATATAATTTGGTGGGCTTATGTGTTATTTAGGCCAGAGAACCTAGGTGTTGAAGGCCAGGAGCCTAATTTTTGTATATGTAATTATGCAGATCATTAATAAAATATAAATTTTGTTGCGTGTCGACCGACCATGAAGAAAGAGTGATGGGGGACTAAGCTTCCACAAGGCTAGGTAAGGGAGAGGGAGATAAAAGGTTGGAAGAGGGGCTAAGCTTGAGGGCTTAATTCCTTGAATAATAATTTATTATTATTTCAAAGTGGTGTGAGAGGTATATTTTTTATCCTAAGTTCCTCGAAAAGGGAATGCATACTTGATGGAGTGCATGTAGCTTCATGGGCGACATCTATCGGCCCAGGCACATGCAATTTAACTCAATAATTGAGCCGTGATGGGGGTTCCTCCTCCATTCTTCCATCCGTCGTCTGAACCGTGTTGCCTCTATGTATGATCTCTACATACCTCACGTAGTTATGAAACCCAAAACCGTGAGGCCAACCTGTGATGTTTTCCTGAGAAGCCGACACATCCTCAGTATGAACTTGTTTTACCTCTGCATAACCACATGCATCTGAGAAACCAATCAGGAGGGAAAGGCTGACCTGTGTGTCCTGTGAACCCAGATTTATCCACACTGTAATTATGAGTTTGTGCTTAACTATTTTGGTTGCTATCTTCTATGAAACCTAAGCATACCGTAATTGTCTATGCCGTGTGTGTTATAACTGTGGGTTGTTTTGGCCACACAGTCCCTTGGCTAAGTGTTTTTTGTTGTCGTCATATATTCCTTTCTGAGCCTTATTGTTGTCCTCCTTATGCTGGAACGGAGTTGAAGAAGTAGGTTTTCAGGCCTATATGAAACTCTTTCTCCAGGTGAGGGAGGTGGTTTTGGTTGAAGAGGCAGGTTGTCAGGCCTGTGTGCAACACTCTCTCTAGGTGAGGGAGATGGTTGTGGTTGAAAAGGCTGGTTGTTAGGCATGTGAGTGACTCTCTCTAGGTGAGAGAGTGCACAAAGGAAGTGAGAAATCCTGGAAGGGGTCCTGTAGCTACCACAGAGCTCAGAGAATTCTGGTCCAGCCTGTTGTTGAATCCCAAGGCAAGGGAGGTTTAGCAACCGAAGGACTGTCCTGTGTGACAGTGAAGGTGTATACTTCTAGGGTGGGACAGGCATGTGGGGAATGAGATTCTTTGAGAAGTGGGCATAAGTGGCTCCTGGGAGAGAATCCTTCCTCATAAACTATGTGTCTTCCTATTGACCTTGCCTAGCCTAGGATTCCCTTTCATGGTGGAGCTTAGTCCCATCTCGGGGGTGACATACTGCTCAGAGTGATGAGCAGCGCGGTCTAAGGATGGGAGGTTCGTGGAAGGTCTGTACATAGTTGGTGGTGTTATTCCAGTATAAAGATAAGTATAATTTATGTGCTTAATTTTATGTTATGCATAATGCTTGAATGTGATCATGTATTCTGTTGTAGGTTTGAATTGCTGTTAATTCCATTTAATTCTGAATGGTAACTGTAACTCTATGTTAAATGTGTTAATTTGATTTAATGCATATTATATATGTATGAGATTGTTCTGTGTAGTAGCGTTTCCCGACAATGGGGTTGATGGTCGGGGACGTTACACATGAGATGGACCACACTGCGGCAATAGAGGGGCCAAGCAGTGTCGGAGTTCACCACTAGCTTTCGCACCAAGATGGGTATCAAAGATTTCAAGCGACATCTGGTTCTGAAATACCGCGAGGCTCTACACAGATACATCCAAACTGAAATGGATTTTCTAGATATCTCATCACTCGGTGTTCGGCAGAAATTTAGGCACCAGAACAAATGGAAGTTCGGATCTAGAAAACACCTTCCTGAAAACCAGTCTAAGTCACAGGAAAAGAAGGGTCACGAGAAGACGAAGAAGGACATTGGAAAATGGTGCGATTTCTACAAAATCCCCTGGCACAACACTGATGAATGTCTCTCAAAATAGTCATTGGTGGCCGAGATCAAAGACAATGAGTTGAACCCTGATTTAGAATCTGATTCTAAAAATACTGGCAAAAGACATATCATCGACGCATACCCCACTGCTATTGTCACGACTGCAACAATACAACTAGAAGAGCCAATAGATTCTGAAGAGGGGGAGCACCTTTTTCATTCACATATGTGGGTGAAGGGGACCCTGCTACATTTTATTGTTGGTAGTGGAAGCCAAA
>JASDQU010738418.1:100440-113585 GCA_032191745.1 Picea mariana | reverse complement strand
GTGATGTTCTCTTGGGCCATCCATATATGTGGAAATTCCATGATGTTTATGAGTCTCGATCCCGTAGTGTCATTATTTCTCTGGGGGGTCATCTCTACAAAATACCAGAGGTATTTTCGACTATTGTTCCACCTAAAAAGTGTCGCAAGGTAGTATCTCATACTACAAAATTTAGCTTTTTCAAAATATGTTCAAAAGAGCAACCGAAGGATACTACAACCACTACAGCCTCGACCCAAGCACCTTCTTTCCCACAGAAGAAGGTCGACAAGATTGCAACAAAATGCAATGATTCCTTCTGCACACAAGTATCTCATGTACCCATAATGGTTAAAAAGGCCCAACCCTTCCATCCACAAGTTCGTGACAACCTTCAACAAGCTAAGCAACACAACTTCTCCAACAAGGAAAACAACTCATCAAGATGCAGATTCAACAAACACTTTTCCCTGTCCCCGGGGAACTCAATGCAATGGATATAATTGCTTCCTAAGGATGGAATATTTATCTAGGTTAATATTGGTGGCCACCCACCTTTTCCAATTGGCTCAAAATAATTTTCTATCAATTTTGGTAATTTACTATTTTTAGCAGTTTTTGACTTTCGGGGCCATTTTGAGGACCTGAATGAAGGTTTTTCAGGATCGCACTTTGCAATGATAGCCAAAGACTTTGATTGATTCCCTAAAATTAATCTCCTCGATGATACCTTTCCAACGAGCTATCGTGCACCCCAAATGGAGATTGTATGCCAAAGTTACACCCCTAGGAAGTTGATACACCAAACTACCCAAAACAGGGTCCACAAAACTATTGGCTTTTCATCTTCCGGGGTTAGGGTTTTGGATTTTCTTTATGATAAAAAGTCCTTTGGAGCCTCATTGTAAAATCATCTTCTTGTGAATGCGAGTAGCGGACACATCTCTTCTCAGAGATAAGTTGCCACCATTCTAGCGAGTCTTTCACTCTGTATTTTATAGTCTTTGTACATTTTGGTTCATTAATAGAAAATTGTGTATTACTATATCTCTTTGTTTATGGTTGCAACTCTAATACAATTTCGTTATATTATTGGATATCCGAAATATCTCTGTACACTTCTTTTTTATATATCCGCTCTCATTTCTTGCTAAAAATAATCCAGATCAAGTCTTTCCCTACTAGAGCATCCCCTCTATCCCACTACTTTACTTGTTGTTACAAACCCTAACCTACAGCCATTAGGGTTGCATAACCCTAGCTAATAATTCATTCTTAGCTCCTCAAATTAACCCTAGACTAGCTCCTAAAGTTTGCTCACTAAAATATACTAAATAGGGCACATCGTTTGGGATAATTGTTGGCATCTTTTGATGGTTAATTTTTATGCTACATGCCATTGAATGCTACGGCCATCAGGCTGCAATTTTATGCAAAAAACACATGTTATAACAACTTTCTTTATTCACCTTCATAGTTCCATTCTTTGGTCATAATTGATTGCCTAATTCATTGATAATGTTGTTGATTGATATTATGCTTTACATGTTTATTTGAATGTGTTACTTGCTGATAGAAATTGTCATCTACTATTGCAAATTAGGGAAAACAAGATTAACTTGATGATACACACTAACATATATCATTGCAAGTTAGATTGTCTTGTGTCTCGGGCAAGTACAATCATCCATAGAATTACTATACCTTTGGGAAAACAATCACTTGACTTACAAGGCATCTCTTCCCACATCTCACTCCACTTAGAATTGACCTCTAGGGGATCTACTTCCATCTCTATCCATATCCATCTCATTCACCCTAGGGTTACCAGGATCACCTCCCTAGAGTGACCTAGTCACCCTTGAAGTGCAGGACATACATCGAAGTGACATTGGGTGTAGGATTCCAAAGTTGTAGCACTTTCTTTGTGGTTGGGTCAGGATTTTCCTAACCTACAACTTGCACTATAACATTTTGGTGCCACTGCCAAGGAATATTTTTAATCTTCTTCGTACCCTAATGACAGTTTGGTGAGATATCCCAAAGCCTTTCCATTAGCTTTCCTAGAAAATTCACCTAAGGGACGTTCCTTTTCACTTTTCCTTGATGATATCATCTTGAAACTCATATGGCGACTCCACCTTCCCAGAATCCTTCTTTTCCCAAACCTTTTCCCCCTGGGAGGTTCAATCCTTCTAAGGTCTACCAAATAAGGCCTCCTCTCAAGTTTCCCGTTGCTAAAACCCTTTTCCTCGATACCCTTCCCTTTGCCCCAATGGCACTCCCTTAGGAAAAATACCTCTACAAACCTCTCAACATGGTCAACATCCGAGGATACCCTAATACAATGCCCAAAGAAATCAACAAATTGTTTCCAAAGTTCCCAGGAAACAATGTGATAACTGATGAGGATCATAATTACATCGTGGGATGAGATATGGACAATGTAGGGATTGAGAATGAATATGTGGCCATGAGGTTGTTTGCCTCATCACTGACTGAAGAATCCCTTGATTGGTTCAGAGCACTCCCTGACAATCATATCACATCATACATAGATTTTTCCAAATTATTCAAAGACAGATGGTCGACAAAGGAAAATGGTGGGACACTTGGGGCTCAATTTAATTAGATAAAGAAAAGGGAGTATGGAACAATAAAGGAATTCATTACCATATTTGACAAGTTGTATAATCAAATTCCAACATATTATTGTCCTATAACATCATTAGTTCGTCTCCTTTACATGAATGCTTTTGAAGGGCAGTTCTGATACATTATTAAAGATAAAAATCCCAAATCATTGGTAGAGGATAAAGAGTTAATTATCGACATTGAAGAGAATCCCCTTGATTAAAAAGAAAACATTTTCAGTACCCTCATAAAAAGATAGAATCAAGGAAAAAGGTTTCCAACAACAATGTTCTGATCTGATTGCTCTCCTGACTCAGAAGATAGAACAAATGAATACTCAGTTTGTTCAAGTGCAGAATCAGCTTATGAACTGTATGACTACAATGGAAAGAAATCAATCCACTCCCAGACCTCAGTTTGCGAGACAACATAGAGATGCCACTGGTTGGAAACCAAGACCTCAACAAGAGGAAAAGGCCCCAGATAATTTGAAACATGTTGGGATAGTTTATATAGAAGCTTAGTGTCTCCCATGCCAATAATGTCACAAGGAAGATTAGTGCCCCCGAACGATATGAAGATTATCATGTCGATATAAAATTCGTGATTTGCAATTTCAACGATGAACAGGTTACCCAAGAACATATCAATGAAGCCAAAATAATAGGAGAAAGAGAGGGGAGACTCCAGGCCCTAAGTAAATTGATAGATGATCAGAAGAAGGAATTGAGGAGGAGGGAAATTCTAACCTATAGAAGAAAAAATTCTTCAGCCCATCCATCACAACCTAATACTCCTCTTCCATCAGCAGAAAAGGTGGGTCCACCACCTCCACTGTCGGTATGTGAGTTTCTTCCTAAGCCAACTCCTACAGGTGACATTCAGTTGAATACAGATGTGGCAATCATGTTTGGAAAACTGAATATGGAAGTCCCAATGATAGAGATGTGTAATATCCCTTCTGTAAAAAGGGAAATGTTGAGGATATTACAGGTAAGAACCGAGAAGGAGGATCCTCCCATCATTTTGAATACTTTGTATCTTGATTGGCCAATATATAAGAACCCTCCCTTCTATCTTTAATTAGGAATGAATGGCCTCTATTTGAACAATTGCATACTTGATTCAGGGGCCTCAACAAATGTCTTTTCATTGAAGGTGATGAAACAACTTGGTTTGAAGACAACCCAAACTTATGGAAATGTTTTTGGTATTGATTCAATAAGAGTTGAGGTATTGGGGGTGTGTGAAGACGTTGAGTTATTTTTGATAGATTTTCCACATATCATCATCCTCATGGACATATTGGTAATTGATGTTTCAGATGCCTAGGGGATTCTTTTGTCGAGGAACTGGTCCTAAGATCTTGGAGGTTTCCTTAGCATGAGACTTACACATGCATATATTCCCATGGGCAATGGCACATATGATATCTTACATAACAGGGAAAAGAAATATACACATGTGACAGATCTAAGGGGCCCTAACTATGTCAGTGAACAATAATATGATATTCCTCTATAATTTATTGAGTATTATCCATCTGATTTACCCTTTATGCAGGAAGATTCCATAGAGATGTTTCTCCCATGGAAAAATAAAAAGAAGATTGTGAAGTACCATGGGAAGGAGCTAGGGTCTATTCATATAATGCAAGAAGAAGATGAGAAACATGGAGGAATCATCAAAGATACAATCCACACAGAGCCTCCACACCATAAGAATACACCTTGCATCAATTTCAATGAAGGAAGTCTCGTGCTCATGTGGGACAAAAGAAAGGGAAATATCAGATATGACCAAAAGGACACCATTTCATGGTTTGGTCCTTACATCATCAAGAAGAAGTCTGACAAAGAAAGGTACTATCTGACAACATTAGATGAGAGAAAGATGCCACTACCAGTAGATGGGTTTCTTCTCCAACCTCACATCCAGGTCACATGACTTCTTCAGGGCCCATGCCCTAGGTAATTAGGCAAGTCATTTTGATTCCCTGCATTTGCATCTTGATTGCTCATATAATTTTAGATGCATGTAATTTTCATTTTTCTCTACTTGCATATTAATTTCATGCTTAGTTTAGAATTTTTTGAAAAATATCAAAATTTTCTTTTTATAGCTTAGTTGGTTTTTTATTATGATCATATGAGAACAAGGATGAGTAGGCCATACTGCACTTGAGAATTTTATGTTTCCTTGCAGACATAGATCTACCAAGAGATGTTGTGGTTCTCATGCACTCTACGACGAGCACATATCCCCAAGTAGGAACCATATGTTATCCCCATTTTGTGGATAACTAAGGAGATTATGTCTCGAGGCCCTCAAGTTGCAGATATGGAGTGTTGAGAGACTACATGACCAACTATACCCTTTTGCACAGATGGAAAACCCACTCACCACCATAGATGGTCACCGAGGCATCCACCACATCACTTGTCTTCTGAAAGGCAGTGGGCCTTTCTCCATGAGGTACAAGTCAATATTATGGTGAGAATCATTTCAATATTAATCCAATTGAGTATGTCGTATCTTATATTTATCTAGATTTCATGATATATGCTTAGACATTATGCCTTTTTCCCTGCTTCAGCTTGGTGGTTGACGTTGTGCCCTAGTAAGTGGTATTCCTTGAGGAAGGGTTTGCTACTAGGAACTCCCTTAATGAGCCATCGTATCATTCCCTACCATACTTACCACTTTCCATCGTTGGTCCCCTCCATTTCCTTATCTCTTGGGACTTTAGGGTGTATTGACCCAACATGGGGTTGTCCCTCATTCTATGGGAAGAAGGGGATGAAGGCCCATAGGGGTTGATGTTGGTTAAAAGATAAAATCCTTGTATAAACCTTCCAGATGCTTCACCCAGGGATCACCCAAGAAAGAAGTGAAACACTTATCTTTGAGTAAAGGGGACCCAAAATATAATAAAGAATTCTTAAAAGGTTAGCTAAAGGATAGTAGGTCTCATCACGAGATGACCTATCACATCCATGAATATCTAGTGGTATGAAATTACCATCATCTGGTCACCAAACTAGGGTAATGGCTCTTAATTGCATGGCTAAGAGAAAGAGGCTCTCATCATGAGCCAACCTTCTCATTTCCACTAGGTCTTTGTGGCTGACATTTCCATCATCGGGTCACCATGCCAAGGCAATGACCTTCAATCCCTCCTTATGTTATATTGAAAGAAAATTCAAGGAAATAAATATAAAAGGAAAATGATTGGCTTGGAAAAAGTTCATTATGGACGAAGGTACCACACACCCTATGCAAAGGTACCCATGAATGAGACACTATGACCCCTTGTATGTCATGATCCCTATGCCTATTGAGTCTTGAACCCAACCAATTCATCCACTTTACATGGCTTAGAGAGGGATCTCTTGGAAACTCTCCTTGACCTAGGGAAAGATATACCAAATATGACACCTTGTCAACCCTCCCATATTCAAGCTTCACAGGTCGCACAGTGTCTTTGAGAAATTAATTGTTTGATATAGTGATATTTGATGAAAATGCTTAGATGGATCATTTATTGATTGGATTCAATTATCATGATGTTATGACTTGATATCCTTGGAGGACGTACTCATTTGTCTTTGTTGGACCTGGTTGGTGTACATTTTTGGTAGAACAAGCCTAGATTAGGATTCCATGGGGCTACAATCCCACAGGTCTGATGCCAAGGGCCCGCATGTCGGATGATAAATATCATACTTGGAAGGCCTTGATGATGAATTGGATTAAATAAACTATCCCCCACATGCCAAATGTTTTGCTTAGGAGAGGCAAAATTCCACTTCTAGAGGCATGACATCACCTAGGGGGGTTAGGGCTTGGTGGTGAGGTGCCACTAATTGACACATGGAAATTTTGAGGAGAAGAGGGTCTTCACCATGATGAGATTGTCTAGATGTTTGACATGTGGGCTTTGGAGGCCTACCCATGCTTCTCCAACACCAACGACTTCTTCAAAGTGGCAAAACGTCCCCTAAAGGGGAGACATCCATGTAAAATTAGGGATTATTTGTGAAAAAGGTGAAACTTTATATGAATTGTTTAGTATTACTTTTTTAAAGGGGGAAAATATAGGGTTGTTTACCCCTAGTCTTGTGGTTTACCTCTTAATTTGTGGACAAGTCACCTTGGTGACATTTTGTATAAATAAGAGATCATAAGATCTCATTTTAGCATAAATTTCCCTCATTGTGAGAAGTATTGGTCTGAATTTTTCTCTATATTTGGCAATATTGTCTCTTTTGGCTCTTTTTTATGGTTATCTCTTGATGTTATGGTTGATGGGAGTGATGTGCTAGCCTTGGAAGGATTATCTCTTGCTATTGTGGTGRATTATCTTGGCATTTTTCCTTGAATTGGTATGGTTTTTACTCTCATGCTATCATTTGTTTCAATTCAAGGTTAWTKTGCTAGGAKMTAGGTGGGAAGTAYAAGGGCATACACYCCCACCATAGTCTTCATCATTATGCTTCATGTTATTGGTTAAAGAAGGGTTTGCTAAGAGAAGTATAAGGGCATACACCCTCTTAGCTTAAACCCTAACTAGAGGAACTTGCCTTGGAAAGTAAAAGGAATTATACCCCCAAGGGGATAGATTCTCCAGCTATTTATTTTCATGACCCCATTAAGCCAATAATTAAGAGCACTAGTCATCGATTTTTTTTCTTTGGAGATATAAAATCATTTCCTTGGAAAATGTGAATTTTTATCTTTTGAGATATCTCTTGCTTGGAGTTGGTTTGCCTCATTGGATAAGTCTTCCCTAATAGGGCGCCCCCTCTCTCCCACTACTTTACTTTATTTTACAAATCCTAACCTACAACCATTAGGGCTGCATAACCCTATCTACTAATTCATTCTTAGCTCCTAAAATTAACCCTAGACTAGCTCCTAAATTTTTCACACTAACTCTACTAACTAGGGCACATATTTTGGGATAATTGTTGGCATATTTTGATGGTTAATTTTTGATGCTACATGCCATTGAATTCTACAGCCATAAGGCTGCAATTTTCTGCAGAAAACACATGTTATAACAACTTGCTTTATTCAACTTCATTGTGCCATTTTTCAGTCATAATTGATTTCCTAATCCATTGATAATGTTGTTGATTGATATTATGTTTTACATGCTGATTTGAATGTCTTACTTGTTGATATAAATTTTCATCTATTGTTGAAAATTAGGGACAACAAGCTTAAATTTCTTATCCACACTAACATATATCATTGCAAGTTGGATTTTCTTGTGTCTTGGGTAGGTACAGTCATCCGGAGAAGTACTATACCTTTGGGGAAAAAATAACTTGACTTACAAGGCATATATTCCCACATCTCACTCCACTTAGAGTTGGCCTCTAGGGGCTCCACTTCCATCTCTATCCATATCCATCTCATTCCCCCTAGGGTCACCGAGATCGTCTCCCTAGAGTGACCTAGTCATCCTTGAAGTACAAGAACTACATTGAGGTGACATTGGGTGTAGGATTCCCAAGTTGTAGCACTTTATTTGTGGTTGGGTTAGGATTTTACCAACCTACAACTTGCGTTATAATAGGGCCCACATACCGAAGGAGGTTTCCATACCAAATGAGAGCATGTCTATTTGGGACCCAACATCGAGCAATGTTCCCTCATGTTGGCATGGAACATTTTATTGTGCCAAAAAGCAGTCTACCACTAAACAATGTTGCTAAGAGAAAACATGAAATGCACCATTATCCTTCCCGAATCCTGATAAGATATGACAAATAATTCAAAATGTTGACCAAAAATTAAGTCTAGTATGTTCAGGGTTGGTGAATAGTCCCTTCACATCTCATTCCCTTGCTTGATATCACATGATAATGAAAGTATTGTGACATGTGTTGGTTATGAGAGTGATGATGTGCTTCCATGGATAATAAAATGTAAACAAGCTTAAGGGTTGACTTGAATAAATAAACCCCCATTTTTTGAAGAACCCTATCATTTAACTTGATTTCTTCATTTGTAAGAGTGCTAACTTGTCAATTGTGATCCATTAGGACCTGGAAGAAGGAGACCTACTATAATTTGGGGATCTCCTTTTGAATCCTTGTTATGAGAGATGCTACTTTACCATTGAAAGGAGCCTTGTTATAGGTCATTAGGTTGAATATTATACTTGAGTCACCGATGATGATTAGAGTCCGTACTCCATTTGCATTTACCAATATTAGACCTTGAACGAGGGCATACACCTTTCCCTACTTATTTGTTTATGTCCCTAAACCCCATAGGTAAGTCAATTCTTGTTGTCCCTCGTGATTAAGAATAATCCCCCACATGTCTACCACCCCTTGTAAGATAGTTTCCTTACCAAGGATATAGTGTCACCATTACTTGAGTGCTTGGAAAAATTCCTTGTAATTGTTGTAGTTGATCTTGGCATGAGACAAGATCTCTAATTTCCAAGTGAAGAAAATGCATGTAACATTTTTTTTAAGTGGATGATGAGGTTTTATAAATCATCAACTTCTCTTCACCATGTTTCCACATATCATTTTGTTTCCTTCTATGATACATGTCTCTCATTTATTTTATTTTCTTTCATCTTCTCATGTTTTAATTTTTTGACTCATGAACTTCGATGTTTTTACGAAGTCACATAGACTTCATTTTTGGCTTCTAATTTTTTTCTTGGGTATAAAAAAATAATTTAATGAGTTTGTGGACTTGTGATCAATTATTTTTCATTGCTTACACATGGAATTAAAATAATAAGAAAAAGGAAACCACGTAAAAAATAAAATATTCAAGCATGCACAACCCATTACTATTTGAACCCTCCTAGAGAAAAGGTCCCACCCCAGCAAGAGAGCCTAGGAGAAACTATAGGCAAGCCACCCACTACCACCTCAATGGCCTTGCCTTATTAGAGATATAAGGCTTACCCATGTAATAAACTCACATTACTAACTTTAGGTTAAAATATTAGGGTTTTGGTCTCTTAATCTCTTTATAAGAGTGAGGGACCTCATTGTAATATTGTATCGTTCAATAATAATATCGTTCAATGTTTATGGAGATCGTGTTTTCAGTATCGTAACCCTGCCTATGGTTTCTTCATTTATCATAATATTGTATCAGAGAGAGGTTGGTAAGAGGTTGAATCTTGAATATCAGAGTTAAGGAAGGAAGCACACTGAATTTTGCATGGCCATGTGAGAGATTAGAGAAGAGTCGAGGTTCGAGGGGTGAGTTGTTGGTCACATGTGCAAAGGAGAATGGGGTTTTCTTGACAGAAGAGAATGAAATTCAAATAGTTGCTAGAGAACATAGGAGCCATGGAGAAGAGTTGAATGAATCACCACCTTTGTAAATCAGTTAAACAATGCATGCATGTTTAACGGTTGGGATGACCTAGGTTTTGATTTGAAAGGTTTCCAAAAAAACACTCAAACTATCAACCCTCCTAGTAAAATAGAAGTCAACACTATGCACAAAGTGCAAAACACAATCTCACCGGAGATAGCTTATGGGAGACTGCAAGAATCAGATGTATGCATTCAGGGAAGGGATTGGGACTGTGATCTATTTATTTTCCTTATTTTATTATCAAATCATTTAACTCTAGTATTAATTCACCAAAGAAACTATGCATGCATGTTGTCATAATCTAAGATAACCATCCATTATTTAACTGATAAATAGCATAAATAGTAAAACAATCATTCAGACACATTGACACAACATGTTTACCATGGTTCACCCCCCCTGGGGCTACGTCCACAAAGATTTGTCTCTTCTTCTCTTTTATTCATCATTCTACAAAATATGCGCTGTGTGCATTACATTCGTCATGCTTACAATAAAAAAGTAGGACAATTTGTATCCATGAGGCAGACTAGGCCACACCAGGATCCACAACCTGTGACCTAACCCTACAAATCTAGCATATTCCGACCAAAACTATTCTCTCCTTGACCAATCTCTACTAGACCTCTTAGGGATTTTCTCTCCCAAAATAGGGATGCACCAACAATGCATGTATACCACATGGAAATGACTATAGTGCGAATTTAAAAGTAATTTGAGTTGCTAGAAACTAGGAATTGAGTCGCCTCATGTTCTAGTGAAGGGGTTTGTTGAATTCATGAATTGTAAAGGCCATGAGAGTTGTCACTTGATGTTTTTCAGAGTCATGGGAGATGCTTATATAATATATCTATTGTGAAAAATTAAAAAGGGTTATCTTGATTTGATATGCCAATCATTGGGCCATCAAAGATATTGCTAAGTGTTGAGTGGAGTCGCCATATTAAAGCAATAGTCATGGCATCTAATAGAAGTTAGGCATCAATTCAAAGGGAGGTTCCATAGTTCAATGCGTAGAGCTCACGCCATTGATTTGGTGAAAGAAGCATTGCCTTAAAATGCAAGATAAGTCTCCCGTGGTATTTTTTAGAATTTCCATATTTAAAAGAAACAATCGCCTACCCTAAGCTTCCATCCAAACTGCTTGAGTATGTTTTTTTGTTGGTTTTAGAAGTTTTATTTCCAATGCTAATTATTTTTTAGCAGGGAAAAAGATTAGATTTGATCAGTCATGGAGATTTCGTTAGATAAGTACTCGAGTTTCAATTTCCATACATGGAAAGTGAACATCCATATGAAATTAATGAATAAAAACCTTTGGGGATTTGTCAAAGGAACTGAGGAAATACCTGCAAATATGAACAAGTTGATAGAATGAAAAAGTAGAGATGATAAGGAAAAAACCATTATTGGCCTTGCCCTCTCATATTCAGAGCTACATCATGTAGATATGGAAAAATAATCTAAAGAGATCTGGGAAAATCCCAACAATTTATTTGGGCACAAGAAGTGAATGTGGAATTTTCCTTGAAATTACAGCTATTAAGATTTAAGATGCTAGCTGAAGCCACCATGTTAAGTCACATCAAAAATATAAGATCTATCATCAAACAACATGTAGAATTCAAGGTAGTAGTTGATGTGGAGGATTCCATGGATATTCTCCTAAACAGTTTGTTTCCTAAATATAATGGTGCTATCTATACCCTAAGTCAACTACCTTAAAAAAGTCTAGACAAAATGATTGTAACATCGCTAGAAGAAGAAAAGAGAACCACTGAAGGGGATATCCAATTTAAATTTGCATTCTATGGAAGAAACAACTGCAATAGATCACCAAAAGACAAAGAGAAAATAGATTGCCACTATTGCAAGAAGTTGGGTCATATAGCTTGGAATTGTAGACGACGAGCCAATAAAATTATTAAGGGAAAGTTCAAATATAGAAAACATATGGTGAGTGAATCCATGATGGAACATCCACTAGATGCTGACAATGGTGAAGAATCTACTGAAGAAAAGTTATTTTATGCATTTTAGGAGGCCTACACTTTGAAGACTAGATGGGATGAGTTAATATCTCAAAATGGACTGTTTCCCAAGTATTTTAGAAGTTGTGGATTGTAACGTCCCCATACATCCATGCCAGGCCACTCTATGCCAGAGAACTATTACGTTCTCTCTGCGGAACATACTGTAACATACCCACTATCCAACTGAGCTATGCCACATAAATTTTTCGAACTGCATGCAATTAAAATATACACACACAGAACTCTTGCAAAAGCATTATATACAAAATGTAAACATGAAAATACATTTGTAAATACACAGATTCACACTGAAATAAAAATAAAAATATACATGCATCATATATAGGAAATACCCATAAAAATAAACACAGTTATAACCGCACATATGACAACCCATAAAAATAAGCACATAAATAACAATACAGCATGTAAATTTATCACACAATTGGCACTTATCTTGGTAAGAATGTCACCAATTGTGTGCATACCTTCTAAGAACCTCCCAACCTTAGACCACACTGTTCATCACTCTCAACAGTGAGTCACCCCCGAGATTTGACTAAACTCCACCCGGTTAAAAGGATTCCTAAGCAAGATAAAGGCTTATAGACAACAGGAAAGACTCTGTCTTGGGTGCCAACTCAAATTAACAACCTACATTCCCTCATTCACCAGATGCATGTCCCACCCTGGAAGTGTGCCCCTTCTCTGCTCAACAGTCCTTCGGTCGCCCCACTTCCTTTCTGGGCTTCAGCAACAGGCCAGACAGAAAGTCTCAGAGCACTATAGTTGCAGTTTAGCACCTTCAGGAAATCAATTCCCAACAATTCTCTTACCCAGATAAATTCTCACGGGCATGGCAACCTGCCTCTTCAATATCCCACGTTCCTAACAACCCTCTTCTTCAGTCCACCTCCCAAGCTAACAAGATACAAAAATATAAAATGAATATGGATACAGGTTCAGGTACAGTCATGCAAATATGAAGCATAGCTCAATAGGTGCGTGCATGCTCATGGATGATTGAATGGATGACAGAATGATGGAAAAAATCATGGAAAGATGGGAAAATGAACTAATTCCCAACAATATGTATGCATGTCCCCAACTTGACACTTGTCATGTTGGGAGCTA
>JASDQU010738418.1:54623-83182 GCA_032191745.1 Picea mariana | reverse complement strand
TTATTGGAAAGACCATGTATGGATTTTATATATATATATATATAGATATATAGATATAGATATAGATATAGATATAGATATAGATATAGATATAGATATAGATATAGATATATAGATATAGATATAGATATAGATATAGATATAGATATATATGATGAACTAATACAGATTTTCAAGTCTGCTCTCGGGAGATTTGTTCATGTGTTTGTCCTACCTGATGCCTTCGATAGATTTCCTCACAAAGGCACCCTTTCGATACCAATCCCTTACCTTCGAGAAGACCTTCGAGTCTAGTCTTCAAAACCTGGTGTAAATTACCTGAGGACCTGAAGGAGGATTTTATGGTTTAAGTCTTAAAATCTTGCACGAGGGAGAATGGTCCTCATGGACCTCAACATTTCAGCATTTCGGTACTCGGGACACCTAGGGGTAAAATCCCTTGCACTTGCAAGTCTCGAAATCTCAACTTGCGATATCTCAAAAGATAGAGTGTGGAAAAGTTATCATATTTCGGTATTTCGGCACCTGGGGTACCTAAGTGTGGGCCCCACATGTTCGCCAGTCTCGAAACCCCTGACTCGCGAAATCCTGATGGATGAATTCCCGAAATAGTGAAGCATGTTATAGCTTGGCGCTTTCAGAGTTTCGGTTCTCGGGAAACCCAGGTGCGAGACCTCTTGTCATTGCACATTGCGAAATCCTGAAGTATGAAAACCTGAAAAGGTCTAGCGTGGGTAAGCCTTGGTGTTTCGAGGTTTCGACAACTGGGAAACCCAAGGGTCAATCTTCTTGTACATGTCAATCCCGAAATCCCTATGGGTGAAGTCCCGAAAGAACAATACGTGGATAGGTTATGAGACTTCGGCATTCAGAAATCAGAATTCTCAAGGGCGTATTCCCTTGTACTCACATCTCCTGAATTCCCGACTTACGAAGTCCCGAAATGGCTTAACACGGACGGTATTTGGTGTGTCGGTGTTTCGACACCTGGGTTACATGACGGTAAGTTTGCTTATGCTCACTAGTTCCGAAAACCCAGTCTGCGAATTCCTGGATTGGACTGAGAAACACATATATACAACTATACGTATGTTAAGGTTTCGGAGTTTCGACTCCCGAAAAACCTAAGTGTGAGACCTCCTGTCGTCGCATATCTCAAATTCCCGATGGCGGAAATCCCGAAACAAGGAAGTATGTTTAGAGTTAGTAATTTGGAGTTCAGCTCCTGGAAGACCCCGATGTGAGACCTTCTATCATCACATCCCCCGAACTCCCAACTTACGAAATCTCGATAGGCGAATTCCCGAAATGGATTCGCATACATGGTTTTGGTGTTTCAGATTTCTGGTGCCTAGGACTCTCAAGGGTAATTCACTAGCCGCGAAATTTTGATGGATGAAATCCAAAAATGAACAAGGGAATACCTGTATTTCGAAATTCGATGAGTACCCTCTGGTAAGGCCTGTGGCCATAACTGCCGATCAGATGAGTGAAGATAAGGGATGACAAGATCTGTATTAGGTCCCGTATGGACTCGAAGAAATTCTATTCCTTGGAGAAAAGAAGAAAAGGCCAAAAAAATTGGAATTTCGTAGTGGGTGTGTTACAGAAATCAATATCTCTCTTTGGGGGTAGTCCTGGTACCTCCTTGAACACATATTAAAATTCTTCCAAGACTGCATAATCTTCCAAATTTGGCACCTTATCTTTAGGTGTCTCTTCCATATGTGTTGCAAATATTTGACACCCTTTTCTGTAACATTTCCTCAGCTACAATGCTGAAATTTCTCGGATGGTTACTACCTTGGGAATTCTCTGCACCTTCCTTAGGGTCCCTTCCTTATCCAAGAAAGTAAAGGCCTTGTTATGGAAGTATAGGATGGCATGATGTTGGTCCAACCAATCCATCCCAATTAGACAATCATAGGAACATAAATAAAAGATGTTCAAATCTGCCTTGGTGTTCAGTCCATTCATGTCCATAAGACATGACTTAACCATCTCATTAACTTTCATTTTGGCTCTTGTAGCCAGCTACACCAACCAAGATTTCCCATGCTTGCTTCTTGGAAATTGAAAACTTTCCACCATCTTAGGATCTATATAACTATGACTAGCTCTTGAATCAATTAAAATAGCAATGGTTTGCTTATTGATTATACCTTCCACTTCAGTCATATGTGATTGATACTCTGCTTTCTTGTTGTCCAGGGCTCCATAGATCCTTGGCACATTTCTACCCATGCCCTCCACTATTTTAGCTTGTTGTACATTGTGAACAGTTCTCACTTTTTCACCTCTATGAGGACAATCTCTGTACAAATGATCTTCTTTACAACCCCAACGTTACATAGATGTCTGCCTTGTCCTTGGACCTCATGATTCAATCGTTTTGGGTTCTCTAGGATTTTGTTGTCCCTGTGGATTATTTTTGAAGAATGGTGGCTTAGATCCCTTCTTCCTCTAACCCACCTTGAATTTATTTTTGTCTTCCCAATCTTTTTGGAAACTTGGCCTTGCTTTTTGCTGATCATAAAGGCATTTATCTCACCTTATGATCTCCTCCAATGTCTTTGGATCATCATATTGTATTTTTTCACTGATGAATGATGGTAGTCCAGTCAAATACCTATGAATCTTAATTGTCTCATCCTTGATGAAAGAGACATACTTCAACAGTTCTAGAAACCTTCTCTCATATTCACCTATTTTCACACTCCCAATCTTGAGTTCAAAGAACTCTTTCATTTTCTTGTCATAGTATCTTTTAGTCAAGTATTTCTTCTCAAAATACTTCTTGAATTCCCTCCAAGTAACATTTTTCTCTTTAATGTGTTGCACATGCACAAGATGATCCCACCACATGGATACCTTTCCCTTGAGTTGATAGATAGCAATTCTACCTTCTGCATGAGAAGAATAATTATGCAATTGAAAATATTTTCTCATTCCCAACAACCATGTCTCTGCATCTTCATCCTTCTTGTGCTCACCATCAAATGTAGGAGGTTTGATTTTGTTCATTTCTCCTCGTAGCTCATCCACCCCAAACCTCTTGTTCTTCCTAATAGGGGATGGACTTGAGTTGTTATGTGATCTCTTATTGGAATGCCTTGGGGAGTGGTGGTGATGTCTTCTAACACTTCTTGTTCTTTTTTTCTCATCAGAATACTTATGACTTCCTAATTTGCTTGAGCCACTCTCCTTGTCCAATTTCTTTTATATTATGTTCAAGCTCTCCAATAACTTCATTTTGAAGTCATCTTGTTGCTCCTTGGCTCTCATAAGCCTTTCATTATCAACTTTATGGCTTTGGACATCCTTCTGCAAATTTTTAATGGCCTTTGCCATATTCATGTTTTCATTCCTTTCATCTCCATGTCCATTGGAGTTTGTTCCTGTAATGCCCAAATGGACATCCATCCCTCTAATCTCATCATCTTGAATGTAAGTCCCCTGTGCCTCTTCCATTCCTCTGGAATCTATGTTTATCTTGATCTGCTCTAGTTGTTTTTAACTCTGCAAAATGTACAACCAACAAAACTTTGTTAGGCTAATTGTTTTATCAATTTCATGAAAATATGAACCATTATGGTTCCATAATATATATCAGAATTATTTCTTCTGATTTCCTATAGAATTGAATTCCCCGATCAATTTTTTGGGTGGATAATTAGATTCCACTTTCCAAGACCTTTCCAACACATGTTCCCATGCTCAATTCTAAGTCTTGCGCAGAGAAAGTTATGGTTATTTGAAAATTGTCCATTAATTTTTCTATTCATTTTTCAACTTGGCGCAACTATGCGCTGAAATATGCATTTTTGCACCTACTCCTTTGGAATTTTCATAGGATATCAATTGGGTTTCCTCATATACACTTTATGGACACACTGTCCAATTTTCACCTCTTTCTGGGTTCTAGGCTGCTAATTACAGTCGGTTGACGTTCTAGGCCAAAATACCATATTATAGTTGATATGCTATAGGTACTTTATTTTTCATATTAACACTTTTAACATGCCCAGAAATTTAATTTGGCTCTTGGAATGTATTCTATGGTTCAATATCTTTCCATTGACTGCTCCTGTACCTCAATCGGATTCCGGAGCAGAAAGTTATGGCTCTTTGAAGTTAGTTGGGTCTTAAAACTTACCATTCATTGTTTAAGCTGTAACTTTCTCGTAAAAGCTTTGTTTGACAAACAATTTGCACCATTAGAAAGATATATCTGAGCTCTTTCATTTGAGATGCAAAGATAGAGTGTGCCTGTGGTACACCTCTATCTTGTGGTTTTTGAATTGCTAGAAATGCTCTTAAGGGCCTCAAAAACGTGTTGCAAAAGGATGACGTTCAAATGATATAAAACGTCACAGAAAATCATTGGTTTTCTGTTGTTGTTCACCATCAAAACGACTTCACGCACACAAAGTTTGACATGTGCACCCATATTTACCATGTACAGCAACATCACAAGGTAAATTGTGCTTCGCTCACTTTAAAATCATTGTGTATCAATTCTCTATCGCGCCAATAACTTGCGTGCACTACTTTTATGTTGCATGCCAATATCCACCACACACAATTTTGGTTCTTGCACTATTACCTGTTGCACACAGTTTTTGTTTCGTGCATTGATATTCCATGTGCATTATGCTCTAGGTGTTTCACCATGCCATATTTTAGTGCGTCTCCATCGCGCACCAAAATTTTGCACACACCGCTAACTGAACTGTTGCACGACAACATATACCCACATTGTGCATGCACTAACCAAACTCCTCTGCGCTCTGCCAACACTGCACACACCATGTGCATCGTTATTATGAATGTGCACACCGCACACACTTCTTATGTGCATGCACACTGTGCAATGCTAAATTTAGCATGTGCACCCGCATACCAACATTTTTCCACGCGGCACCCAAAATTTAGTGCGCACACTTGCACACCAACATTTTTCCGCGCGACGCCCAAAATTTAGTGCGCACACATGCACACCAACATTTTTCCATGCGGTGTCAAATTTTTACATATCACAAGTTGTTCACTGTGCATCATGAATTTTTAATGCGCCGACCTGTGCACATTCCTTTTTATACGCATCAATTCCTGGTGAATTCCGCCATAGAAATTGGGGCTTTTTCCCTAACTTTTTCCCCAATTTACCATCGACATTCTGCAACCATGAAAGTTTTTTCAATTTCACCCCGATAACACCAATTCAACCTCTGCAACAACAAATCATTGTGGGTTGACATTTCTGGAACAAATTTATCCAAAATCAATTCGCGAATTGAGAATTTTAACCACTAAACTCGCTCCATCTGTCATGGCTTCATTGTAACTTCAAATTCGACCCATTCTAGATCCGAATTTTCTAGAACAGATATTAAATTGGGAATATCTCACCACTTGGACGAATTTCTCAATTTTCCCCAAATTTAACAATAGAAATTGGGGCTTTTCCCAATTCTACGTCGTTGCTTCTAAATTTTACTATGGACGCTCTACAAACTGAAATTTGGCCACTTCGAAATAAATCCTCTGTGGAATTTCTCTTCAACTCAACTTGTTCAGCCCATCCAGGCTCAGCGTTGAAAACTAATGCTTTGATACCAATTTGTAATGTCCCCGGGCATCCATGTCGAGCCACGCTACGCCAGAGAAATCTTACGTTCTCTCTGTGAAACATACTGTAACATACCCAGTATCCAACTGAGCTATGCCACATAATTTTTTGAACTGCATGCAATTAAAATATACACACACAAAACTCTTGCGAAAGCATTATATATAAAACATAAGCATACAAATACATCTGTAAATACACGGTTTCACAATGAAATAACAATAAACATATACATGCATCATATACAAGAAATACCCATAAAAATAAACATAGTTATAACCACACATATGATAACCCATAAAAATAAGCACGTAAATAACAATGCAGCATGTAAATTTATCACACAATTGGAACTTATCTTGGTAAAAATGCCACCAACTACATGCAGACCTTCCACTAACCTTGTAATATCCCTTGACCAAACCCAATTGTAAATGTAATATAAATACACTTAAGTTGGTGAGTTGTTTTGACCTCATTTAATAATGCACATCATGTGGCATAGTGCGCGTATGAACTGTGCAGTAAAATGATGTAATATGCACATCGCAATATACCGCACACAGTAACTAAAGTGTGTGCAACCTTGAGGACAGTGGATACCACGCACAGTAACTAAAGTGCATGCAATATTAAGGTCATTGAACCTTTATGTATATGATATGCATTATAGGCTGGTGAGCTAGTATTATAAGCCAAAATGCTTATGTTTTTGTATTAGGCTGAAACGCCTAGATATCAAGGGCCAATGCACCTACTTTGTACATGACTCATGATTAATATAAAATACATCATTGTGCGCAGACTGACCATGATAAAAGATATGGGGGACTGAACTTCACCAGTTAGGGAAAGGGAGGGCCAAAAGTCAAGGGAATATTATATTAATATTTACTAAAACATA
Source organism: Picea mariana (assembly GCA_032191745.1). NCBI lineage: Eukaryota > Viridiplantae > Streptophyta > Pinopsida > Pinales > Pinaceae > Picea > Picea mariana. The sequence continues at coordinate 76,646 of JASDQU010738418.1, read as the reverse complement.
AAGTATGGATAATTATTTTATCCTAAGATCTAAAGTTGGGGACAAGTGGACAAAAGTAACTTATGATATGACAAGGGTCAATTTGGGGACATGCATTCATATCGTGGGGGAACTTAGCTCATTGGGATATTTCTTACAGATACCTTACCAACAGCGGGAGGACCATCATTCTCACGATGACTTTTCACGAAGAGTTCACAGTGATTCCTGTACACACTTAGTTATCCAGTCAATGATTCCATGACCATTTCACTCATACATTCTGTTACCCTTGAGACAACCATTTCACCATTCTGAAGCCTGTTTTTGCACCCTTTTTGGTTGGTGTACCTGGTTAGCTTGGAGCGGGATTGAAGAAGCAGGTTGTCAGGCCCGTGAGTAGTTCTCTAAGAGAGATAATTGTTTGGGATTGATTCTTGAAGGTGATAAACTGTAGCTACAACGCTCTTAGACTTCCGGTCCGACCTGTTGCTGAAGCCCTGGAAGGGAAGTGGGGCAGACGTGGGACTATTGAGCAGAGAAGGGGCACACATCCTTGGGTGGGACAGGCATGTGGGGAATGAGAGTTTGTAGGTTGTTAGTTGAGTGAGCACCTAAGACAGAGTATTTCTTGTTGTACATGAGTATTAGCCTGGATAAGAACCCTTTACCCTAGGTGGAGTTCAGTTCCAGCTTGGGGGTGACTCACTGTTGAGAGTGATGAACAGTGTAGTATATGGCTAGGAGGTTCATGGATGGTCTGTAAGCAGTTGATGATAGTATTTCTAAGATAAGTACCAATTGTATGATAAATTGATATGTTGTTTTGTTATTTACATGCCTATGTTATGATTTTATCATATATGTGATTATGATTGCTTGTGTGCTTATGGGTAATTTCCTGTAAATTATGCATATATGTAATTATTGTTATTTCAATATAAAAGTTGTATGTTACATAAAGTAATTGTTTGTTTATGTTTATATGTAAAGCTTCCACGAGCGTGATGTATGTATATGTTTTAGTTGCATGCAGTTTAAAGAGTAAATTTATGTGGCATTGCTTAGTTGACTACTGGGTATGCTACTGTATATTCCACAGTATGGGAATGAAAGTGTTCCCTATAGAAGCATGGCCCGGCCTGATGGATGGGAATGTTACCGAATGGTATCAGAGCATGACTGGTTGCTCTGGAGTGGCATACCCCAGCCTAGGGTTGGCCGGAGGGATCGTTACAGTATGGTATCAGAGCTTCAATTCAACACTAAGCTTGGATGGGCCAGAGGGGTGCAATTGAAGTGAAAATTCACGGAAAAGTAACTTCAAAGTGACCAGAATTGGAGTCACGGAGTGTCCTTGGAAAATTTTGGCGTACTAGCATGCGTGGTAAATTTGGCATCGCGTGGGAAAACATTGGCGTGCTAGTGTGCGCAGTAAATTGTGGCGTCGCATGGAAGATTATTATGTGTAGATGCACACACTAAAATTATCCTTTTGCGGTAAGCACACACACAGTAAGGTGCACATGGGGTGCATAAGTATTGCTTAATGCAAAGGAGTTTTGTTAGTACGCGCATAAGTATGAGTATAAGTTGTTTCGCGATGGTGTATTCAATAGTGTGCGCAGATATTTGAGCGCTATGGAATATGTTAAACTTGACATGGTGCATGCATAGGACAAAAATGCATGTGGAATATCGGTGCATGGTATTGAAAATGTGCACATTGGGTATTGGCACACAACGCCAGAGTAGTGCGCGTAAGTAGTTGGTACGACGAAGAAGAAATGCACAGTAGATTTAGGTGCGTGGAGAAGCATTTTACCTTGTAATATTGCTATGCACGATAAATATAAATGAGCAGGTCAAGTTAATGCGCGCGAAGTCACTTGGAACGTGATGAGTCTGAGTTTAAATTGCATAATAATAAAAGAAAAAGAAACACATAACCGCATCAAAGCATTAATTACAATAAATTCTGAGTTTTAATTTCCTCTGATGTAGACAGATGAAAATAAAATATAAGATTACAAGAAAAAATTATTATAAAAGAAAACAAGAGTCATAACATCACCAGATAGAAATTGTAATAAAACAATCTAAAATCTATTTCTGTATTTATATAATCATATTAATCACAAAATTACAAAAGGGTGATGACAACAGTTAGCCTGTTGTAAAACGGGTCGTTTGAAGAATAGGCCTATCATCTCCTGTACTCTTTACCTCTGCTACCGGCTGTTCAAAATTCACTGAGACATGCTTATCTTAGTTGAAGACTTACTTCATATTAGTGATCTCCGCCTTTAAAGAAGAGTCTAACCATACCGGTTGATTCTCTCCAACACTTCCAGCCGCTTCAGTTGTAGATTCCTCCTTCTTATGCTGCTTACTCCTTTTCTTCTTAGCGGCTGTCCTGTTGATGATTAAATCCTTTATAGTGGGATTCAACCTGACATCCAATTGTGAGTCTATAACCGGCTCTGTGTGGAACTTAGTTGCTAGAATGTGCACAAGGACCCTTTCCTCCTTATTCGCAGGAAAGCCTAGCATGTTGCTCGAATAACCAGTCTCACTCAACTTAGCTTTGCCCATGTATCTCAAGTTGGGGATATCGAAATGTGTCTTTACAGAGAGAAAAAAGTTGAGAATTTTGGAGATTACTTTGATTATGGATATGCAGATATCTTCATACTTGGGGAGTGGTAAATATAGAACTCCATTTATGAAGCGCAGACAGATTACGTACAAGAGTGTTGGGTTGCCATGCTCGGCCAATCCATTTCGAATGATTAGCTTTTGAGTTCATTACATGGCGACGTTCAATTGACGTCACATGGTTGTGAAGTACCGAACGAACGAAGCAAGGTAATCTGACTATTCGTCGCCTGCTCCACGAGTGGTGGATTTGACATGTTGAGACACGTGATATCGCGCCTTGGCAAAAGTGGTTTCGACAAACCACCTTCTTGCACAAGTGTATCTCGGAAGGAACTGTGTGTCTGTGTTCTCAAGACTTGGGTATTATCTAGAATTATCGTGGTGATAACACCAGGAAACCGTGAGTGATAATGATGATGTGTATGTTGAATCAAAATGGTGCATATTCTCATGAATTGCTGATTTGTTAGCCTGATTAGTTTCAATGGCTGGATGTTTTGCAGAATTAACAACAACTTGGTCAGGTCAGACCAGTGCAGAGTTCATAGGAATGGAAGAGGAACAAGGGAATTATAGTCATCCAGAGAAGAGAAGAGGGATGGGTGTCCATTTGGGCATGGAAGGAAAGAACTCCAATGGACATGGAGAAGAAAGGAATGTAGATATGAATATGGTTGAGACCATTAAGAATTTGCAGAAGGATGTCCAAAGACATAAAGCTGATAATGAAAGGATTATGATAGCCAAAGAGCAACAAGATGACTTCAACATGAAGCTATTGGAAGGTTTGAACAGAACAGAGAAGAAATTAGTTAAGGAGAGTGACTCAAGTAAATCTGAGAGTCACAAATCTTCAGAGGAGAAAGGAAAAGTAAAATGTGCTAGTAGACATCACCTCATCCCCAAAGGCATTCCCATAAGAGAGAAGGAAACAACTCAAGTCTATCCCCTGTCAGAAGGTATAAGATATCTGGGTTGGATGAGCTAGGAGGAGAAATGAACAAAATCAAACCTCCTACATTTGATGGTGAGCACAAGAAGGATGAAGATGCTGAAACATGGTTGCTAGGCATGAGGAAGTATTTTCAATTGCATAATTATTGTTCTCATGCTGAAGGTAGAATCGTTATCTATCAACTCAAAGAAAAGGCCTCCATGTGGTGGGATCAACTTTTGCAGGTACAACACATTGTAGAGAAAAGTGTTACTTGGAGGGAATTCAAGAAGCATTTTGAGAAGTACTTGACTAAGAGATACTATGACAAGAAAATGGAAGAGTTCTTTGAACTCAATCTTGGAAGTACAACCATAGATGAATATGAGAGAAGGTTTCTGGAACTGTTGAAGTATGTATCTTTCATTAAGAATGAGACAGTTAAGATTCAAAGGTATTTAAGTGGACTGCCATCGTTCATCAGCGACAAAATACAGTATGATGATCCCAAGAGATTAGAAGATCCAAGATAGCCACCTATGCAATGTTGGGGTTGTAAAGGAGACCATAGGTTCAGAGATTGTCCTCACAGAGGTGAAAAAGGTAGGGTTGTTCACGATGTACAACAAGTTGAGACAGTAGAGGACATGTGCAGATATGTGCCAAGGATTTATGCATCCCTGGACAACAAGCAAGTAGAGTATCAGTCCCACATGATTGAAGTGGAAGGTATGATCAACAACCAAACCCTTGCTATTTTAATTGATTCAGTAGCTAGTCATAGTTATATAGACCCTAAGATGGTGGAAAGTTTGTAATTTCCAAGAAGCAAGAATGGGAAATCTTGGTTGGTGAAATTGGCTACAGGAGCCAGAAGAAAATTTAATTAGATGGTTAATTCATGCCTCATAGACATGAAGGGACTGAATACCATGATAGATTTGAACATCTTACCTTTAGGTTCCTATGACTATTTAATAGGGATGGATTAGTTGGACCCACATCATGCTCTATTGGATTGTCCTAACAAATCATTCACTTGCTTCGATGAAGAAGGGAACCAAAGGAAAGTGCAGGGAACTTCCAGGGCAGTAACTATTAGAGAAATTTTAGCATTGCAGCTGAAGAAATGTTATAGAAGAGGATGCCAAATTTTTGCAGCTCATATGGAGGAAACACCTAAAGACAAGGTGTCAAATTTGGAGGATTATGCAGTCCTGAAAGAGTTTAAAGATGTATTCAAGGAAGTACCAGGACTACCCCCAAGGAGAGACATTGATTTCTCTATATATTTGATGCCTAGAGCAGTGCCGGTATCAAAGACTCCTTACAAAATGAGTACACTAGAATTTAAGGAGTTGTAAATGCATATTGAAGAACTTCTGAAAAAGGGGTATATATGCCCAAGTGTATCACCTTGGGGTGCCCCAATCTTGTTTGTGAAAAAGAAAGATGGAACGTTAAGATTGTGCATTGACTTCAGAAAGTTGAATAAAGTGACTATTAAGAACAAGTATCCTCTACCAAGGATTGATGACCTCTTTGATCAATTGAAGGATGCAAAGATATTTTCAAATATAGATCTTAGATCAGGATACCATCAGGTAATAATTAAAGAAGAAGATATTAGTAAGACCGCCTTAAGGACAAGGTATGGTCATTATGAGTTCACAGTGGTACCATTTGGGTTGTCAAATGCACCAGTTGTTTTCATGTGCTTAATGAATGGTGTTTTCCGAGAGTATTTGGACAAGTTTTTCATTGTCTTTTTGGATGACATTATTATATATTCCAAGTCAGAGGAAGAGTATGAACATCATTTGAGCATGTTGTTGCAAGTATTAAGGGAACATCAGTTGTATGCCAAATTGAGCAAGTGCTCATTTTATCATAAACAAATTCATTATTTGGGGCATATCATCTCAAAATATGGGATAACAGTGGACCCTGAGAAGATAGAAGCCATTAGAGAATAGTCAGCACCAAAGAATGTGACAGAGGCCAGATCATTTATGGGCCTTGCAGGTTACTACAGGAGATTCATTGGAGGATTCTCAAAGATAGCACACCCAATCACTTCCTTGCAAAGAAAGGGTATGAAGTTTCAGTGGACGTAAGACTGTGAAGAGATTTTCCAACATTTTAAACAATTATTGACAAGTGCTCCAATACTAAGGAATGCAGACCCAAATGAAGATTTTATTGTATGCATAGATGCATGTAATGAAGGACTTGGTGGATTCCTCGGTCAAAANATATGTTATGAATCAAGGAAGTTGAAAGAGCATGAAAGAAACTATGCCACTCATGATTTGGAGTTGGCAGCCATAGTACATGCCCTGAGGAAATGGAGACACTACCTCATGTGAAAGAGGTTTGAGCTAAGAACGGACCACAATGGTCTACAATATTTATTTGATCAGCCAAATCTAAATGCTAAGCAAAGTAGATGGTTAGAATTTTTAAGCGAATATAACTTTGATATAAAGCATATCAAAGGGAAAGAAAATAAAGTGGCGGATGCACTCAGTAGGAGGGTGCATGAACTATGTGCTACAACCATCAGCATGTATCAGACTGATATTAAAATAAAAATTCTGGAGGCTGCAAATACAAATCTGCAGTATAGAGAATTGGTAGCAATGCTACAGTAGGGTAAGATACTTCAGAATATGGATATTTATAAGTTGGGAGTAGATGGAATATTGCTGCACAAGAATAGAATTTTCATACCAAATGTCCAGGACTTGAAACGTATAATTTTGCATGAGATGCATAATGTTCCTTATGCAGTGCACCTTGGATATCATAAAACCATAGCAGCGGTCAAGAGCTAATACGTTTGGCCAGGTATGAAGAGAGAAATAGCAGAATACATCACAATATGTATGGAATGCCATAAATTAAAAGCAAAACATAGGCACCCAACAAGAATGTTGAAACCTTTTCCCATTCCTGAATGGAAGTGGGAAGTGGTGACAATGGATTTTATTATGGGATTGCCTAGAACAAGCAAGTTGCATGATTTTATTATGGTGGTGGTGGACAAGCTTACAAAAGCTGCCCATTTTATTCCACTAAAAGCTACTCACAAGGCAACATATGTCGCTGATATTTTCATGAAGGAAGTGGCACAATTGCACGGAATTCCTAAAACTATTGTGTCTGACAGAGACCCGAAATTCACCTCGAATTTCTGGAAAGGATTGTTCAAAGGATTCAAAACGAATATGAACTTTAGTACAACTTACCATCCTAAGTCTGATGGACATATAGAGAGGATGAATAGAGTGATAGAAGATATGTTGAGAATGTATGTGATGGATAAACCATCCAAATGGGAATACTACCTACATTTAGTAGAATTCGCTTACAACAATGGGTATCAAACATCATTGAAGATGAGCCCATTTGAAGCACTTTAAGGTAGAAGGTGCAATACTCTAATAAGTTGGGATAACCCAGCTGATAGAACAGTAGCCGGGCCAAAGTTGCTCAAGGAGATAGAGGACCAAATGTTAAAAATTAAGCAGAATTTGAAAGCTGCCCAAGACAGACAGAAAATTTATGTTGTTAAAAACAATATCCACAGAGAATTCAAAGTGGGTGATCATGTTTTCTTGAAAGTGAAAGCTAACAGGAGTTCCCTGAAGCCGGGAAGTTGTGCCAAGTTAGTAGCCAGATTTTGTGGACCATTTGAAATCCTAGAGAGGATTGGTCCAGTTGCTTATATGGTTGCATTGCCTACATCTATGTATGTTCATAATGTCTTCCATGTATCATTGCTAAAAATATATATACCTGATGCTAATCGTGTTATTGATTGGAATGTGATTCAGGTGGAGCAAGAATGCACTTTTCAAGTGCATTCGGTGCGCATTTTGGACTGGAAAGTCAAACAGCTCTGGAACCAAGCCATAGGGCTTGTAAAGGTTTAATGGACCTGGTACGGTCTTGAGGATGCTACTTGGGAGAATGAAGATGCAATGCGGACAAAATACCCACATCTTTTTGAATATTTTTTAAAAATCTGATATATATGGGTGTATGATGCACTAAGGACAGTGCATAAATAAGGGGAGGGGATTGTAATATCCCTCGACCAAACCTAATTGTAAATGTAATATAAATATACTTGAGCTGGTGAGTTGTTTTGACCTCATTTGATAATGCACATCATGTGGCATAGTGCGTGCATGAACTGCACAGTAAAATGATGTAATATGCACATCGCAAGATATCACGTGCACTAACTAAAGTACACTCAACCTTCAGGACAGTGGATACCACGTGCAGTAACTAAAGTGTGCACAATATTAAGGTTAGGGAACCTTTATGTATATGATATGCATTATAGGCTGGTGAGCCAATATTATAAGTCGGAATGCTTATGTTTTGGTATTAGGCCAGAACGCCTAGATGTCAAGGGCCAATGCACCTACTTTGTACATGAATCATGATTAATATAAAATATGTCATTGCACACGGACCGACCACGATAAAATATATGGGGGACTGAACTTTTCCAGTTAGGGAAAGGGAGGGCCAAAAGTCAAGGGAATATTATATTAATATTTACTAAAACATAAAGTATGGATAATTATTTTATCCTAAGTTCTAAAGTTGGGCACAAGTGGACAAAAGTAACTTTCGATATGACAAGTGTCAAGTTGGGGACATGCATTCATATCGTGGGGGAATTTAGCTCATTGGGAGATTTCTCACGGATACCTTACCAATAGCAAGAGGACCATTATTCTTACGAAGAGTTCACAGTGATTCATGTACACACTCAGTTATCCAGTCAATGATTCCATGACCATTTCACTCATACATTTTGTTACCCTTGAGACAACCATTTCACCATTTTGAAGCCTGTTTCCACACCATTTTTGGTTGGTGTACCTCGTTTGCTTGGAGCAGGTTGTCAAGCCCGTGAGAATTTCTCTGAGCGAGAGAATTTTTTGGGATTGATTCCCGAAGGTGCTAAACTGCAGCTACAATGCTCTGAGACTTCTGGTCCAGACTTTTGCTAAAGCCCTGGAAGGGAAGTGGGACAGCCGAGGGACTATTGAGTAGATAAGGGGCACACTTCCTTGGGTGGGACAAGCATGTGGGGAATGAGAGGTTGTAGGTTGTTATTTGAGTGAGAAATTGAGAGTCTTTCCGGTTGTCCATGAGCCTTAGCCTGGATAGGAACCCTTTACCCTAGGTGGAGTTCAGTTCCAACTCGGGGGTGACTAAATGTTGAGAGTGATAAACAGTGTAGTCTATGGCTGGGAGGTTCGTGGACGGTCTGTAAGCAGTTGGTGACAGTATTTCTAAGATAAGTACCAATTGTATGAAAAATTGATATGTTGTTTTGTTATTTACATGCCTATGTTACGATTTTATCATATATGTGATTATGATTGCTTGTGTACTTATGGGTAATTTTTTACAAATGATGCATATATGTAATTACTGTTATTTCAATATAAAATTCATATGTTACAAAAAGTAATTGTTTGTTTATGTTTAGATGTAAAGCTTTCGTGAGCATGTTGTATGTATATGTTTTATTTGCATGCAGTTTAAAGAGTAAATTTATGTGACATTGCTTAGTTGACTACTAGGTATGCTACTGTATGTTCTGTAGTATGGGAACGAAAGTGTTCCCTAGAGAAGCATGGCCTGGCCTGATGGTTGGGAATGTTACCGACTGGTGTCAGAGCATGACTGGTTGCTCTAGAGTGGCATACCCCAGCCTGGGGTTGGACGGGGGGATCGTCACAGTATGGTATCAGAGCTTCAATTCAACACTGAGCTTGGATGGGCCAAACGGGTGCAATTGAAGTGAATATTCACATAGGAGTAACTTCGAAGTGACCAGAATTGGAGTCACTGAGTGTCTTTGAAAAAGGTTGGCGTACTGGCACGTGTGGTAAATTTGGCACCGCGCGGGAAAATGTTGGCATGCCAGTGTGCGCAGTAAATTGTGGCGTTGCGCGGAATATTATTATGTGTAGATGAACGCACTGAAATTAGCCTTGTGCAGTAAGCACACACATAGTAAGGTGCACATGGGGTGCACAAGTATTTCTTAACACAGAGGAGTTTTGTTAGTTCGCACATAAGTATGAGTATAAGTTGTTTTGCGACAATGTATTCAGTAATGTGCACGGATATTTGAGTGCTATGGAATATGTTAAACTTGACATGGTGCATGGATAGGATGAAAATGCATGTGGAATATTGGTGCGTGGTATCGAAACTGTGCACAGTGGGTATTGGCGCACAACACCAAAGTAGTGCGCGTAAGTAGTCGGTACACAGTAGATTTAGGTGCACAGAGAAGCATTTTACCTTGTAATATTTCTATGCACGATAAATATAAATGAACAGGTCAAGTTAATGCGCATGAAGTCGCTTGGAAGGCGATGAGTCTGAGTTTAAATTTCATAATAATAAAAGAAAAAGAAACACATAACCGCATCGAAGCATTAATTAAAAAGAATTCCAAGTTTTAATTACCTCTGATTTAGACAAATGAAAATAAAATATAAGATTACAAGAAAAACTTATTATAAAAGAAAACAAGAGTCATAACATCACCAGATAGAAATTGTAATAAAACAGTCTAAAATCCGTTTCTGTATTTATATAATCATATTAATCACAAAATTACAAAAGGGTGATGAAAGCAATTAGCCTATTGTAAAAAGGGTCGTTTGAAGAACAGGCCTATCATCTTGTGTACTCTTTACCTACATTATCATATTTTCAAAATTCATTGAGACATGCTTATCTTAGTTGAAGACTTACTTCAACTTAGCGATCTCTGCCTTTAAATAAGAGTCTAACAAGACCGGTTGATTATCTCCAACACTTTCGGCCACTTCAGCCGTAGATTCCTCCTTCTTATGTCACTTACTCCTTTTCTTCTTAGCGGTTGTCCTGTTGATGACTAAATCCTTTATAGTGGGATTCAGCCTGACTTCCAATCGTGAGTCTATAACCAGATCTGTGTGGAACTTATTTTCTAGAATGTGCACAAGGACCCTTTCCTCCTTATTCGTAGGAAAGCCTAGCATGTTGCTCGAATAACCAGTCCCACTCAACTTAGCCTTGTCCATGTATCTCAGGTTGGGGATATCGAAATGTGTCTTTATAGAGAGAAGAAGTCGAGAAGTTTGGAGATTACTTTGGTTATGGATACGCAGATATCTTCATACTTGGGGAGTGGTAATTATAGAACTCCATTTATGAAGCGCAGACAAATTACGTACAAGAGCGTTGGATTTCCATGCTCAGCCAATCCATTTCGAATGATTAGCTTTTGAGTTCGTTACATGGTGGTGTTCAGCTGATGTCACATGGCTACGAACTACCAAATGAATGAAGCAAGGTGATCTGACTAGCCGTCACCTGCTCCACAAGTGGTGGATTTGACATGTTGAGACACATGATACCGCGTCTCAGTGAAAGTGGTTTCGACAATCCATCTTCTTGCACAAGTGTATCTAGGAAGGCACTACGCATCTATGTTCTCGAGACTTGGGTCTTATCTAGAATTGTCGTGGTGATAACACCAAGAAATCGAGAGTGATACTGTTGATGTGTATGTTGAATCGCAATGGTGCATATTCTCATGAATTTTTGAATTGTTAGCCTGATTAGTTTCGATGGTTGTACATTTTGTAGAATTAACAACAACTTGGTTAGGTCAGACCAGTGCAGAGTCCATAGGAATGGAAGAGGTACAAGGGAATTACAATCATCCAAAGAAGATCAGAGGGATGGATGTCCATTTGGGCATGGAAGGAACGAGCTCCAACAGACATGGAGAAGAAAGAAATGTAGATATGAATATGGTTGAGACCATTAAGAATTTGCAGAAGGATGTCCAAAGCCATAAAGCTGATAATAAAAGGCTTATAAAATTCAAAGAGAAGTAGGATGACTTCAACATGAAGCTATTGGAAGGTTTGAACAGAATAGAGAAGAAATCGGTTAAGGAGAGTGACTCAAGTAAATCTAAGAGTCACAAATCTTCAGAGGAGAAAGGAAAAGTAAAAAGTGCTAGTAGACATCACCATCATCCCCAAAGGCATTCCCATAAGAGAGAAGGCAACAGATCAAGTCTATCCCCTGTCAGAAGGTATAAGAGATCTGGGGTGGATGAGCTATGAGGAGAAATGAACAAAATCAAACCTCCTACATTTGATGGTGAGCACAAGAAGGATGAAGATGCCGAAACATGGTTGCTAGGCATGAGGAAGTATTTTCAATTGCATAATTATTCTTCTCATGTTGAAGGTAGAATCGCTATCTATCAACTCAAAGGAAAGGCATCCATGTGGTGGGATCAACTTGTGCAGGTACAACACATTGTAGAGAAAAGTGCTACTTGGAGGGAATTCAAGAAGTATTTTGAGAATAAGTACTTGACTAAGAGATACTATGACAAGAAAATGAAAGAGTTACTTGAACTCAAGCTTGGAAGTACGACCATAGATGAATATGAGAGAGGGTTTATGGAACTGCTGAAGTATGTATCTTTCATTAAGGATGAGATAGTCAAGAGTCAAAGGTATTTAAGTGGATTTCCATCGTTCATCAGTGAAAAAATATAGTATGATGATCCCAAGACATTAGAAGAGACCATAAGGAGAGATAAATGCTTATATGACCAACTGAAAGCAAGGCCAACTTTCCAAAAGGCTTGGGAAGACAATAAGAGATTCAAGATGGATCAGAGGAAGAATGGAGCTAAGCCACCATTCTTCTTAAATAATCCACAATGGCAGCAAACACATAAGGAAACCATAGTGATTGACACAGGGAGGCAAGGGCCACGATAGCCACCTATGCAATGTTGGGGTTGTAAAGGAGACCATAGGTTCAGAGATTTTCCTCACAGAGGTGAAAAAGGTAAGGTTGTTCATTATGTACAACGAGCTGAGAGAGTACAGGACATGTGCAGATATGTGCCAAGGATTTATGCAGCCCTGGACAACAAGCAAGTAGAGTATCAATCCCACATGATTGAAGTGGAAGGTATGATCAACAACCAAACCCTTGCTATTTTAATTGATTAAGGAGCTAGTCATAGTTATATAGACCCTAATATGGTGGAAAGTTTGCAATTTCCAAGAAGCAAGCATGGGAAATCCTGGTTGGTGCAACTGGCTACAAGAGCCAGAAGAAAATTTAATGAGATGGTTAAGTCATGCCTCATAGACATGAACGGACTGAATACCAAGGAAGATTTGAACATATTACCTTTAGGTTCCTATGATTGTTTAATTGGGATGGATTGGTTGGACCCACATCATGCTCTATTGTATTGTCATAAAAAAGCATTCACTTGCTTGGATGAAGAAGGGAACCAAAGGAAAGTGCAGGGAATTTCCATGCCAGTAACCGTTAGAGAAATTTCAGCATTGTTGCTGAAGAAATGTTATAGAAGAGGATGTCAAATTTGTGCAGCTCATATGGAGGAGACACCTAAAGACAAGGTGCCGAATTTGGAGGATTATGCTGTCCTGAAAGAGTTTGAAGATGCATTCAAGGAAGTACTAGGACTACCCCCACGAAGAGACATTGATTTATCTATAGATTTGATGCCTGGAGCAGTGCCAGTATCAAAGACTCCTTATAGAATGAGTACACCGTAATTGAAGGAGTTGCAAATGCAACTTGAAAAACTTATGAAAAAGAGGTATATATGCCCAAGTGTATCACCTTGGGGTGCCCAAGTCTTATTTGTGAAAAAAGAAGATGGAACGTTAAGATTGTGCATTGACTTCAGACAGTTGAATAAAATGATTGTTAAGAACAAGTATCCTCTACCAAGGATTGATGACCTCATTGATCAATTGAAGGATGCAAAGATATTTTCTAAGATAGATCTTAGATCGGGATACCATCAGGTAAGAATTAAAGAAGAAGATATTAGCAAGAACACCTTCAGGACAAGGTATGGTCATTATGAGTTCACAATGGTACCATTTGGGTTGTCAAATGCACCAATTGTTTTCATGTGCTTAATGAATGGTATTTTCCGAAAGTATTTGGACAAGTTTGTCATTGTCGTTTTGTATGAAATTATTATATATTCCAAGTCAGAGGAAGAGCATGAACATCATTTGAGGATGGTGTTGCAAGTATTAAGGGAACATAATTTTTATGCCAAATTAATCAAGTGCTCATTTTATCATAAACAAATTCATTATTTGGGTCATATCATCTCAAAATATGGAATAGCAGTGGACCCTAAGAAGATAGAATCCATTAGAGAATGGTCAACACCAAAGAATGTGACAGAGGTCATATCATTTATGGGCCTTGCAAATTACTACAGGAGATTCATTGGAGGATTCTCAAAGATAGCACACCCAAACACTTCCTTGCAAAGAAAGGGTATGAAGTTTCAGTGGACGTCGGACTGTGAAAGGAGTTTCCAACATTTTAAACAATAATTGACAAGTGCTGCAATACTAAGGATTGCAGACCCAAATGAAGATTTCATTGTATGCACATATGCATGTAATGAAGGACTTGGTGGATTCCTCAGTCAAAATGGATTTGTGATATGTTATGAATCAAGTTGAAAGAGCATGAAAGAAACTATGCCACTCATGATTTGGAGTTGGCAGCCATAGTACATGCCCTAGGGAAATGGAGACATTACCTCATGTGAAAGAGGTTTGAGCTAAGAACAGACCACAATGGTCTGTAATATTTATTTGATCAGCCAAATCTAAATGCTAGGCAAAGCAGATGGTTAGAATTTCTAAGAGAATATAACTTTGATATAAAGCATATCAAAGGGAAAGAAAATAAAGTGGTTGATGCACTCAGCAGGAGGGTGCATGAACTATGTGCTACAACCATCAACATGTATGAGACTGATGTTAAAAGAAAAATTATGGAGGCTGCAAATACAGATATGCATTACAAACAATTGGTACCAATGCTACAGCAGAGTAAGATACTTTGGAAGATAGATATTTATAAATTGGGAGTAGATGGAATACTGTTGCACAAGAACATAATTTTCATACCAAATGTCCAGGACTTGAAACGTATAATTTTGCATGAGATGCATAATGTTCCTTATGCAGGGCACCCTGGACATCATAAAACTGTAGTAGCGATCAAGAGCCAATACTTTTGGCCAGGTATGAAGAGAGAAATAGCATAATACATTGCAAGATGTATGGAATGCCAGAAAGTTAAAGCAGAACATAGGCACCCAGTAGGATTGTTGCAACCTTTGCCCATTCCTGAATGGAAGTGGGAAGTGGTGACAATGGATTTTATTACACGATTTCCTAGAATAGGCAAGTTGTGTGATTCGATTATGGTGGTGGTGGACAAGTTTACAAAAGCTTCCCATTTTATTCCACTAAAAACTACTCACAAGGCAACAGATGTCACTGATATTTCATGAAGGAAGTGGCACGATTGCACGGAATTCCTAAATCGATTGTGTTTAATAGAGACCCAAAATTCACCTCGAATTTCTAGAAAGGATTGTTCAAAGGATTCAGAACGAATCTAAACTTTAGTACAGCTTACCATCCTGAGTCTGACGAACAGATAGAGAGGGTGAATAGAGTGATAGAAGATATGTTGAGAATGTATGTGATGGATAAACCATCCAAATGGGAAGACTACCTACATTTAGTAGAATTCGCTTACAACAATGGGTATCAGACATCATTGAAGATGAGACCATTTGAATCACTTTATGGCATAAGGTGCAATACTCTAGTAAGTTGGGATAACCCAGTTGATAGAACAGTAGTCGGGCCAGAGTTGCTCAAGGAGATGGAGGACCAAATGTTAAAAATTTAGCAGAATTTGAACGCTGCCCAAGACATATAGAAAAGTTATGCTGATAAAAATAGAATCCATAGAGAATTCAAAGTGGGTGATCATGTTTTCCTGAAAGTGAAAGCTAACAGAAGTTCCCTGAAGTTGGGAAGCTGTGCCAAGTTAGCAGCCAGATTTTTTGGACCGTTTGAAATCTTAGAGAGGATTGGTCTAGTTGCTTATATGATTGCATTTCCTACATCTATGTCTATTCATAATGTCTTACATGTATCATTTCTAAGGAAATATATACCCGATGCTAATAATGTTATTGAATGGAATATGATTCAGGTGGAGCAAGAAAGTGCTTTTCAAGTGCATCAGGTGCACATTTTGGACAAGAAAGTCAAACAACTCCGGAGCCGAGCCATAGGGCTTATAAAGGTTCAATGGACCTGGTACAGTCCTAAGGATGCTACTTAGGAGCATGAAGATGCAATGAGGATAGAATACCCACATCTTTTTGAAGATCTTTGAAACATCTGATATATATGGGTGTATGATGCACTAAGGACAGTGCATAAATAAGGGGAGGGGATTTTAATATCCCTCGACTGAACCTAATTGTAAATGTAATATAAATATACTTAAGTTGGTGAGATGTTTTGACCTCATTTGATAATGCACATCATGTGGCATAGTGCGCGCATGAACTGTGCGGTAAAATGATGTAATATGCACATTGCAAGATACTGTGCACAGTAACTAAAATGCGCGCAACCTTGAGGACAGCGGATACCACGCGCAGTAACTAAAGTGTGTGAAATATTAAGGTCAGTGAAACTTTATGTATATGATATGCATTATAGGCTGGTGAGCCAATATTATAAGCCAGAATGCTTATGTTTTGGTATTAGGTCGAAACACCTAGATGTCAAGGGCCAATGCGCCTACTTTGTACATGACTGATGATTAATATAAAATACATCACTGCACGTAGACTGACCATGATAAAAGAGATGGGGGACTGAACTTCACCAGTTAGGGAAAGGGAGGGCCAAAAGTCAAGGGNTCTAAAGTTGGGGACAAGTGGACAAAAGTAACTTTCGATATGACAAGTGTCAAGTTGGGGACATGCATTCATATTGTGGGGGAACTTAGCTCATTGGGATATTTCTCATGGATACCTTACCAACAACGGGAGGACCATCATTCTCATGATGAATTTTCATGAAGAGTTCATAGTGATTCCTATACACACTCAGTTATCCAGTTAATGATTCCATGACCATTTCACTCATACATTCTTTTACCCTTGAGACATCCATTTCACCATTTTGAGGCATGTTTTCGCACCCTTTTTGGTTGGCTTACCTGGTTAGCTTGGAGCAGGATTGAAGAAGCGGGTTTTCAGGCCCGTGAGCAGTTCTCTAAGCGAGAGAATTGTTGGGGATTGATTCCCAAAGGTGCTAAACTACAACTACAACACTCTGAGACTTCCGGTTCGGCCTGTCGCTGAAGCCCTGGAAGGGAAGTGGGGAAGTCGAGGGACTGTTGAGAAGAGAAGGGGCACACTTCCTTGGGTGGGACAGGCATGTGGGGAATGAGAGGCTGTAGGTTGTTAGTTGAGTGAGCACCTGAGATGGAGTATTTCCTGTTGTCCATGAACCTTAGTCTGGATAGGAACCCTTTACCCTGGGTGGAGTTCAGTTCCAGCTCAGGGGTGACTCACTGTTGAGAGTGATGATCATATGGGCACTAGATCATGTGGATATCCCAACCAGTACTGTCATCAGCAAGAATAAGGTGACGATTGGGACTTTTAGACTAGAACATTTGCAAGCAATGTATCAACTATCACCCACACCAAACTTCGAGCACAATGCCAAATTTCTGGAAGGTTTCAAGGAGAAGGAATGCGAGCAATATGGAAGAAACTTGTCTGATATGATCAGGGATTGGGTTTCGCACCCCAAAAAATTTAGGGTGGATTCTAATGGAATTTATTTAGTCTCCTCCTTAGATCCACCATTCAGGTACATAGAAATGATGGCCTGTAGGTTGTATGGGAGGGAGGACACCACACACTTTTTCCTCCCATGGGTGCCTCTGATTCATATAGTCGCTAAAGGGCTTTCTTTCAACTGGGCCAAATTGTTGTCGGATAGTTTAACCAGTCGAATTACTGAATATCGAGCGCAGAAGGCGAATGGTAAAGCAACTTCAATTTCTATGTCCACCTACATCATGGACGCCATTTGTTTCATGATGCCTTTCCCTCTAATGAGTTGGAGCTGGACTCCATCTAGTACAGAGCCTATCCATGTCTACCACTCAAAACTTTGGGAGGATAAGGCCAAAGAATTTATCTATGAGATCTTCAACTGGGTAATGGTGCCACTGCATGTCGCCATTTTTGGCCAGCCGCCTCCCAGGATATTAGATAGTGTCGTGACCATCCTAAGAAGCATGACAGATTGGTATCTAGAGGAAGAATTTTTAAATATCAAGGTTTTTGGCACCTCTGTCCCTCCATATGCCCTCCCTCTATTTTTGTCAGATAAGTTATTGTGCCATGAGATCGCCAGACAATCTGTGCTCAGCGGAATAAGCAAGGAGCTCAAAGGAGTATCAAAAGAGGTATGGTTTCCCTTCCCTATTCATATCGGTGCATATTCCTTATTAGATTTTGGCCACGCCAAAGCTGAGGCTACAACTCTGGAAGAAATGAAGATAGTAGACATTGAGTTTAAGAAGCATGACCCTAGTAGGATTGTGAGCAATCACCTGGAAAGTTGCAGCCTAAAGAGGTATGAACACGAGGATTCCCCACATGACGAAATATTATGGGGTGCAAGGTCCTTTGCAGAAGTCCTAAGTCGAATTCAAGCCTTACCACCTGGAAACATGGACAAATTTTTGGAATTTTGGGAACACCAACAGAGTTGTCTCCCCCATATTTTACAGGGTGAAGCCCCAGAGCTTCCAATTACAAAGAAGACAAGAACCAAAAGTGCAAAGGACTCAAGTCCTAGTAGGGAGAAGGACCAAGGGAAAACTAGGGAGACTGGAACCTTAGAGCTAGGAGATGAAGTCCCCCATAAGTAGGAAGGAAACACCGAAAAGGGCGCGCAAAATCAGCTGGCTACAAAAGTCACCCTGAAACAAACATCCAAGCAAATCGGTATTCCAATTGCTATCGTCACACCCTTACAGTTCACAAAGGGGAATCCTGACGAGGGATGGATTTTCAATGAAAAACTGATGCCTACTTCTGTAGAGGAGTTGCCTCCCAATGAATTTTTCTTTGACAAGAAAAGAAAGGCCATGGTAAGGCAAGGATTTTATCAAAAAGAGGTCACAATAGCTAACAACTTTAAAATCATGACAGATGGGAAGGTCGTGAAAGAGGAAAAATTTGCAGAGGAGATAGCCGGGATGCTAGGGGCTTATGCTATAGCCAATCAGTACTCAATTGGGACTTTGACGGCCCAGTTGAAACGAAAGAACCTCCTAATCAGTAAATTGGAAGCTAAGGTAGCTACTTCCAAAGCGAATATCAGGGACGAGGTGAGCAAGAGCCTTGAGGAAGCCAGAATAGCTGACCTGCGTGAAATCGAGAAGCTCAGGTCCGACCTCGAGCAGGTGCGCAAATCGACGTAAACTAGCCAAACACAGGTAAGCCAGCAGGGGCAACAGATTATAGAGTTGCAGTCGAAATTGGAGGTGGCCAAGAAACAGGTTGTAGACATAGAAATGTTCAGATCGCAGGCCACTGAAATCCGACATAAGGTACTTATGGCTCAACAAAACTTTTTGGCAAAGGTGAGAACCATTCAAAACCATTTCCAGACGATAGAGCAGATATTAGAAAACATTTATTTGAGAGAAAGAGAAGCTGAGACAACACGGGTTGCTTTCCAAGATGATGTTATAGCTACAGGGAGGATAGAGACGGTCAGCACCTCAAAATTATCCATTGTGGAACAAACCAGAGGTAATATCCTGTTGAAGGTTTAGGAGCAGAACATATTGGAAAGCAAGGGGAGAGCTAATGAAGTAAATAATTTATGTGAGGAAACGTTCTCTTTAATAAGTAAAGGTTTGCTAGACCTTGATAAGGAGAGCAGTGATGGGACACTGGGCAAAATCAATGTAGCTAAACATCTGTTGGACATCAAAGAAAACATGGAGGAGCAGCAAGTGGAGATATCCCAGATCAACCAGGTTGATATGACCCAAATGGACAAGTGGCCAGTATAGCCAGATTTACAATTATGCTCCATCATCGCAGAGGATCGACAAGTGTGAAAGAGTTTACCATAGTTGGTGAAGAATTGTTACACTCTTGAAGCGAGCGACCAAGTAGAGCCTTCCAAGTTGATAGCCCGGTTGGTGGAGAGGTGCATCACTTGCACCGAGCAAGCAAAAGGGTAGGTTTCTGGTGTCAAATAATGGCAGATGTCTACCTGTTCTATTTTTAGAACCCAAAGAGTAAGGAAAGGAAGGTGCTCTACCAATAAGAAGGAGGACAAAGACAAAGAAGTGAAATGCATAAGTTTCCCATTTTGTAATCGAAAACTTCTAGAACGATTGAGATTCTAGCGTTTAGAAGTTTGTATAAATATGCATTTTGAAGTGAGAATAAAGGCTAGACATTTCTTGGCCAATTGTAATAGGGACTTTCTCCCTTTTGGAAATTAATACAAAGCAATCCGAAGATTCCTGATTCCGTGAATACTGAGTTATGAGTTTTTTTTTCTCTGTTATCTTATATTAAGTTTCATTTCACATATATATTTATGATGAATGCTTAGCTACAATTTAGTGCAACTTCTACTGTGGTGACCAACTTTTAGTCGTCTAATTGCTTGCAATTTTTCCTTTGTATCAGCTATCAGCAGGTACAAGACTTGTGAACTTTTTAGATCTCTATATTTTATGCTTCGTCAGATTACTTCTTACCTTTTTCTTCTTCTATTTATAGGGTGAGATTCTCCCTTGGTAGGAGCCTCGCATTGTCGACTGCTTAATGTTTTCTCACATTTCATACATGATTCTTTAAAAAGTTAACTTGGTTATGGGAGAAGGCCTTTGGTTTGTGTTCTATCTTTAACATCATATTTTGAAAGTTCTCTTTTATACGGTTAAAGAAAAAATTGAAGTGGCATTTTAAACCTTGAACTTTCTTTTCATTTTATGTTCCTCCATGACTGTGCCCTTTGCAAGATAGCCCAACATTGAACCTAGCCTATCGGATCAAACCAGCATCGCTTTGAACCTATTTGACACCATACTTAAAACCACCATCACCCGGGTCGAACTCGAACGTTCATGGGCCGCAATTGAACGGGATATCAACATCTAGGAACAATTGGAAGCGAGACAAAGACAACTTAGAAATCAGCCTTAGCTTCCCTTTTCCTGAGGGTTGATTTTTTCACCTTTTTATCTTTTACTCACTTTCGAATGCCTAGACCCTGTACTTTTTATCCTTAAGTACAGACTCTGGAACAATAGGCTAGACCTTGATGGATGAAATTTGATAAGTCGGACATGAATGGGGAATTAATATTTTCTTATGTACAAGATGGAAATGAAAGGGAAAAGATTTAAGGTGTTATGTATTGGTTGGGATGTGGAAAGGCTACACCCACTTGACCACTAGGAGTATGACCTGAATCAAGACCCATCACGTCTTTAAAGGAAAATAGTGTTCCCCATGGTAAAAAAAAAGTCAAAAAATAAAATTATTAACGTTATGAAATCACTATTAGATAACACTTGAATGTTTACCATTTTCATGGCCAGCTTAGGAGTTATATCACCATTTCTAAATGACCACAAATGCATGAGAATTGGAATATAGTATGTGAAGTATTGCATCTTAAACCAAAGTAGCATAATGATGAAAGCATAATATACCAAGTGCATATGTTATTTGAGGCATGAAGTTGGACATAATGATATACCATGGTTGCAATGATTGAGTGGCGAAGGTTGATCATCATGTATCTGAGAGAGAATAATGAGAGAGTTTGTGTATGTGTGGCATGATCAACTAATCTCATGCAAGGAAAAGTACCCCCCTGGATGTTTGGGTGGCTCTATGACTATTACCCCTGAAGGGGCAATGCAACCATTAATAAAAAATAAAACAAGCCAACACTCAAGACTCCATGGCACACCTTAAATATTAAAAAAATATTGTTTCACTATATTGGGTTTGCTCCTAGGAAGAATGACCCCCACTTGTTTATACACATATTACCTCAATTATTTTCATGTGTACTCCCCTTCATCCACCCCAAATGTTAATTCATAATGCTAAGCCATAATCATAATAATGCATTAAAGTATTAAATCCCAATTATGACCATTTTATTAGAACAAAATAAAGTCAAAAGATGAACATCATACTAAATTATATTACATTTTCCCCCATAGAATAACATTCTCTAGTTGCTACCTAAAAAGGTTTGGAGTTTTCCCTTATACCCAAATGGTTTTTTTGGATACACTTGTTGTTGTTATTGAAATTATATTGAGGTTGTTTCAATTCTAATTAAAGATCCAACATGTACATGGTAAATTAGGTAAAGGTCAATCACTGAATTATTTTAGTAAAGAAACAATTTAACTTCTAT
>JASDQU010738418.1:43277-54523 GCA_032191745.1 Picea mariana | reverse complement strand
TCTTGGGTGGAAGGAAGGGGCAAGGATGGAGATTTCAAATCTCTCTTGATATTGGAGGATTGTATCTTCCTCTTGGAGGTTTATCCCTCCCTTTACATTTGGAAGCTGTAGCTACCTTTGGAAGTCATTACTTCCCTTGGACAATAACTATTGATTATTTCTCATATATTGTGCATGGTGTATTGTGGTGTATTGGTGTAACTCTTATACTATTGTTCATTGCTCACTAGATATAGTTGGATGGTTTAAGTATAAGTTGAAAAAGGTTGTAAATTATACTTGATACTGATTCACCCCCTTCTCAGTATCAACATTTATAGCCTTTACAACAAGTCTTAGATCCTGGAAAACTGGATCTGGATTTCTAAATATAGAAAACATAAAACAAAACTAAATACAATAGGATAACTAAGAACTACTTCCTATGAATCGAACTGTCTTCAAAGTTTGTCTTCGACGTCTGGTCTTCATCATTTCTATGTCTTTGATGTGTCATGGAGGAAAGGACACATGTATTTAGTAGTTGGAAAAATTTCAACAGCTGTGAACAAAGCTTTAGTTGACCAATTAAGCATTCACCTCCAAAATCTCCATGAATCTTTGAAACTGAATATTTCATGATTTGGTGATTAATCTTTTTGATGCTCTCTTATCCTTTAAATCACCCAAAAATTTCTCTGTTCGAGCTCAAATCTTCAAAATTCTTACTCCGCGGTTTCACAAGCTATTTCGCCTCAGGATTTGCTAATTAGCCGATGAAATCTTTTCTTTTCAACAACTAATTGGTTATAATTGCGCCTTTTGTGATGGTGAAAACTCTGTTTTAATCAAAAGGAAAACCTTTCATGTTCAAAATAAAAAATCATTGTTTATTTGATTAATCTCCCAAATTTACAGCAACTTGTGCCAGCACCTGTAAATCTGGATGTGTGGTAATTTTTTCCTTCAACTTTTTGATTTTCCTCTTCAGGCACTTAGCTAACCACCATAAGCTATTATAATCCTTTGTGATATTTTTCTTCTTCTTCTTATCCTTTATACTTTCACGTGCCATCTTCTCAAAAGCTGCATTGGTCTTTGCAAAACTCTTTGATAAAGATTTATATCTTGCCTTTATCACCCTTTCTAGAATCTCCTACTGTGCTATTATCTCCTTCAGTTCCTTAATCTTCTGTGATTTCTTTGATTTTTTATTTCTTGAGGTTTAACCTTCATCTTTGGAAGTAAAAACTTCAAAATCCTATGCAAGTTCCATGGAGTGCTCTGGACTTTTGATGGATGGACTTTCATCATATTTTTCTGGTTTTGTGTCTGAATCTGTGTATGGAAGATTTAGAACATTTACCTTCTTTATTGTGGATTGCTCATGGTTTGTTTCGAAATCTAGTTTCTTTTTAGCTTTGTTAGGCTTTACACTAGACTTTTTCTCTTCTGGTGACTTTGGGAGAGCTCTCCTTCTCTTTGAGCTACTCTGAGGAGTTTGTTGCTTCTTGCCTACTTTCTTCTTTTCATTTATAGGTTGAGTTTGGGTCTCAAAACCTTCCCAAAAGAGAAAGTGCTGCCAAGTTCTTTTTCTCTGTCTTAATTCTTCCAAGATGATCCTTTTAATCGGGCCATAATGACAAAGGGAATTCTTGATGCTGAATGGTTTGACTCTGATCCTATTACACACCTTTGTTAGGCTTCTATGAAGAAAGAAAGGCAAATTTAGAAGGACCTTCCCCATGAAGTGATCTAGGAGTCTAAAGTGATATAACATCAACTTGTCATACCTACCCTCTGAGGTTACATATAGTTGAATGCCTTTGAACATAACTTGCCATTCCTCTTCAAGGTAAGAAACATGGATACTTTTCTTCTAGGTTATACTTCAAAACTTTGTTTTGAGATATGATCTAAAATCCAAATTCTTGGTTACCGTTGTTTTAAACCAACTTTGACCTGTTCTGGGTAAGCCAGTTGTTGAAGTGATGGCAGCTTCATCAACTATCAGTTCCATAGAAACCACTGTAACTTTCTTCCCATCATATGAATTTGAAAAATTCTCTGCTATTGCCTGGTGATATCCCTCCTGCAACTTTTCTACATAGGTCATACATCCCGCGTTTGAGAAATGCTTTTGAACCTCTGGATGAGAATGCAAAAAATATAAGTTGTCTAATTCTTTCCTCAGAAGTAGTCCTCCTTTCTTCCTTGCCATTTGCAACTTAATCACCAGTTAATTTGTACACGGTTGACACAGTAATCTTTCTTAATAAGGAAAGGGCTGGTGCTGGTGAAAATGACCCTATGTTATCAATTGAAATATGAAACCCCATAATAGAATTTTTGAGCACCGTGAGTTTAAAATAAGAAATGATGATTTGATTTGATGTCAACAGATTGGTACTTTATCCTCTAGTTGCAATGCTAATTAAGAGTTCGTCACATCTTTGAACCCTTCTCTTTGTGCCACATGAAATAAGTGATCACAATCTATCATGATATCCTGCTAGAACATGGTGAATAGGTGTAACCACTCATTTGCTTCCATTAACTTGCCATGATGATCGTATGACATGTGTCTAGCATACCCTTTTTGGATTTTTAAATTCGTTAGAGAAAAACCTGTGTTAACACTTTCACCGGCTCGCTTGCTATTGGGAGTATAGTTTAGTCGTTGAAACTTGAGGCTTTCACCAACTAACTTCAATTTCAAAACAAATGTTAGTTGTTGAAAAGATTTTTCTTGATTTTTTGAAAAGACCTTTTGAGGGTCGATTTATTTCTAGGATAACATCTTAAATCCTATGTTTTGACACTTTTAAATTCTAAAAATTTATATAGAACCCTATTTATAACCATGCTATCACCTACAAAATGGAAAAAACTGACTGATTCATTTTGGGAGATAACATTTGGCTCCAGCTGGGATGGAGACCTCCCTGTGAGGTTTCCAAGAACCTAGTTTGACTTAGTAGCCTTACTTAGAACTTAAATTCAAAACTAATTTTACTTAGTATTCCATTGGGCATGGAGTTATTGACGAAACAAAACAAAAACAAAAACTGAAAAGAATATGTACAAATAAGCAGGCTTTAAGGAAAGCCTCATGAAAAGTAGAGTTTCAGAAATCGCCCATTGAATGGGCCACCTGATACTTCTTCACCTGCAAGATCTTGGAGGACAAAAGTATTGTTTTGCTGAGCTGATGCTATGAAAAATGGACCTATCTAGAGTGCATCAAACTTGCCATGTTTTCCCTTTTCTTGCCTTGCTGCATCCCATTTCAGAACCAGATCCCCTGCCTTGAAAATATCTGCCTTAACTTTTCTGTCAAAAATTTCTTTCATCTTCCGTTGGTGTAACTTTGTCTTTTCCATAAGTTTCTCTCTATCTTGTTTTAGCTCTACCAAATTATGGATCCTCCTAGTTAGATCATTTGGCTTAGAGTCAACTTCTTGTAAAAAATTTTCTACTGGCAGTGCAAGTTGAACAGGAAAGATGGCTTCAATGCCATATACCAACTGGAAGGGGGATGTATCAATTGACTTTTTATTTGTAACTCTGTTATCCCACAAAGAAAATTTCAACTTGGAATCCCAGCCCTTGGTATTTTGTTCAAGCAACTTCTTTATGATTCTGACTAAACTCTTATTTGATGATTAAGCTAAGCCATTTCCCCATGGATAATAAGAAGTAGAATGTGCTAGTTGAATTCCCATCTCTTCACATAATTTTACCAAATGTTTATCATTAAATGCAACAATGTTATCTTTGACTATTCTCTTAGGGAAGCCAAATTCGAAGAATATGTTTTCTTGCAGAAAATTAATTATGACAGTGTGATTGGCCTTTCTTGTAGGAATGGCCTCAATATATTTGGTAAAATAATATGTAGAAACAAAGATCCATCTATGTTGATTGCTAGAAGGTGGATGAATCTCACCTATGAAGTCCAAACCCCATTGTTGAAAAGGACCCGTGACCACAACAGGTTTGAGGGGAAGATATTTTAGCTATTGTTTGCCTGCAAACCTTTGGCACTTGTCACATGTTTTCACAAATTTACACACATCTGAAAATAAATATGGCCAATAGTAACCAGCTCTCATAATTTTATGAGTGGTAGTCTTCCAATAATGATGTCCTCCACACTCACTATTATGAAATTCAGTCATGATTTTAGTTGATTCCTCTTGGTTTATGCACCTCAAGAGTATCCCTATTGGATTTTTCCAAAACAAAATCCTGTCATTAATGCATAAATTTATGGCCTTAAGCTTTAAAGCTCTCCCTTGTGTTTTTTTCAAATCTGAAGGAACTGATAAATTCTACAGAAAATAAATGATGTGACTGTACCATTCACAGTCAGCTAGGTGAGGAGAAACCTGCAAATTATCACTACCTCTGTCTTCTGAAACCTGAATGTTCTCTGCATTTATACTCACAAAATTCATCTCAAGCAACTTATAATTTCCTTCTTTCAGGAGCTTGGCAAGTCCTTGACCTTTCACAAGCTTTACCGGCTTGATCTCTACATCAAATTCAATTAACTTAGCTATCCACTTACTCCTTTTTCCATCCATGTCAAGTTGTATAAGCACATCTTTAACAGAGCTTGAAGGTACATAGTCTATTACCTTGGCTTGAAGAACGTAAATCCTGAAAGATTTTAATGATTTGATGAGTGCATATGCTTGTTTTTCCAATGGTTCATACTTTACTTCAGCATCTCGCATCAGAGAAAGTGTAGAAAACCTTCTCTCTCTTAGCAGTAAACAAAAATGAGAATCAAATGAATTTGCATAGGTGATTTGAGTAGAAATATCTGTGGGTTTTATCTCAGCTGGTATTTTACTGTACATCTTATTGAACCTTTTAGTGAAATCAGAGACTGATTCACCATTTTCTTTCCTTAGACTTCCAAATTCAGTAATATAGTACAAAAAATCTTTTCTATCACCCCAGTGCTTCAAAAAGATATCATCAAATTGCTATATGATATCTATTGAACCAGTAGGAAGTTCTTTGAACCACTTCCTCGCATGGCCATCTAAGCTTTGGACAAAAACTCAGTTCCACACATCTTCTTCCTCAATGTTAAGGTTTTCTGCATAACTATAAAAGGCCTCTATATGTTCTTCAACAACCACATCACCTTCACCTGTGAATGTGGGCATATACTTCTGATAGTCTCCTGTAGGCATGGATGATACTGTATTTGGAAATATTAATGGTGCATACCTAGCAGCTAGGATTTGTTGCATCTTGGTCAAAGGAGGAGGTGGGACCATAATGATTATTGGTGAGAAAGGTGATAGACTTTTCTCCGATTCCTCATCACTGGGGGGGTTTAATTTAACAAGGGGAGAACTCTCCGATGCGAAAGAAGTTTTGTATGAGGCTATATAGAATTTTGTAAGTTGTTCAGCCAAGTTTTCCTCACCTTTAGCAAACAGTTCTTGAAGAATATGCTCTACAACAAGGAGGATAGTGTGAATATTTATATGGTCTTCTTCCTGCTGTGAGTGAAAAGACTCAAGGGATGATGAGCTTTGATTTATTTCTAAAGTTTTAGATGATTATTCAACCAAATTTGAGCCTATCACTTCTTCTGTAATGACATTTTCCTCTTGATAAGAAATAATTGATTCTTCTGCAGTTGTTACAGATGCTTTTTCACTGACAATCTTAGAGGAAGAAGATCCAGTGTTTTCTGCTATGGATTTCTTAGAATGAGAAAGAGGATTACTTTGGGTACCTGATTTTGAAGTCTGACCTTGAACTGATCTTCATCTTCTGAGAATTAGTTCTGGGTTGGGCACTAGCGTGATAGGTGATTCTTGTGGATTCTCCCTGGTACTGATCTTCTTTGGAGCCGGGATGAACTTGTGGAGTCACTAGATAGATGATTACAACCAATGTAATGTATAATATTTGTCTATCATCAAATATCAACTCTGTGTTGTCTCCCAGGAAAGCTGAGCTTCAGTCTCCTCTCCCCGACAATGGCACCAATTTGTTATCACTCCAAGAAACTCTTTGAGGTTGTAAGACAAAGATGCTTGGTAACTTAAGGTAAACTTGTTTTTGTATTTTGTATGTGTGGATCAATGGGATAACTCAATTACAGTATGTTATTCAAACAGTCAAAATGAGAATCAAATGAACCAGTGATCTCAAAGATCAATAATCAGATGATAGTTTTTAAGTGGGCAAGAAAACAATGCTTATAAACCAAATACAAATGTAGGGTTTAATAAACAATGATGATAAACTATTAATCAAGTTATGAGCTAACCAATGAGATGACCGTCATTCTGTAGCTAAAAAAACTTGAATAAGAGTACAGAAGGAAAGATGGGAATTTGACATCAATAGAGAGAGAAAACTGTGATTTTTTATTATCATATGGAAAGTTTGTTTACAATATAGTATCTTCTGTATCCAAAATCGAACCTTGGCATCTGAAAAAGATATGCATTTATAGCCTTTACAACAAGTCTTATATCTTGGAAAACTGGATCTGGATTTCTAAATATAGAAAATAGAAAACAAAACTAAATACAATAGGATAACTAAGAACTAGTTCCTATGAATCGAACTGTCTTCAAAGTTTGTCTTCGACATCTGGTCTTCATCATTGCTATGTCTCTGATGTGTCATGGAGGAAAGGACATGTGTCTTAAGTAGTTGGAAAACTTTCAACAGTTGTGAACAAAGCTTTAGTTGACCAATTAAGCATTCACCTCCAAAATCTCCATGAATATTTGAAATTGAATATTTCATGATTTGGGGATTAATCTTTTTGATTCTCTCTTATCCTTTAAATCACCCAAAAATCGCTCTGTTTGATCTCAAATATTCAAAATTCTTACTCTGCAGTTTCACTAGCTATTTCGCCTTAGGATTTGCTAATTAGCCGATGAAATCTCTGCTTTTCAACAACTAATTGGTTATAATTGCACCTTCTGTGCTGGTGAAAACTTTGTTTTAATCAAAAGGAAAACCTTTCGTGTTCAAAATAAAAAATCATTGTTTATTTGATTAATCTCCCTGCAAATTTACAGCAACCTGTGCCAACACCTGTAGATCTGGATGTGTGGTAATTTTTGCCTTCAACTTTTTGTTTTTCCTCTTCAGGCGCTTAGCTAACCACCATAAGATATTATAATCCTTTGCAATCTTTTTCTTCTTCTTCTTATCCTTTATACTTTCATGTGCCAGCTTCTCAAAAGATGCATTGGTATTTGCAAAATTCTCCGATAAAGATTTATATCTTGCCTTTATCACTCTTTCTAGAATCTCCTGCTGTGCTATTATCTCCTTCGACTCCTTAATATTTTGTGATTTCTTATTTCTTGAGGTTTCACCTTCATCTTTGGAAGTAAAAAATTCAAAATCCTGTGCAGGTTCCATGGAGTGCTTTGGACTTTCATCATTTTTTTCTGGTTCTGTCTCTGAATTTGTGTATGGCAAATTTAGAACATTTACCTTCTTTACTGTGGATTGCTCAGGGTTTGTTTCGAAATATAGTTTCTTTTTAACTTTCTTGGGATTTACACTAGACTTTTTCTCCTCTGGTGACTTTGGGAGAGCTCTCCTTCTCTTTGAGCTACTCTAAGGAGTTTGCTGCTTCTTGCCTGCTTTCTTCTTTTCATTTATAGGTGGAGTTTGGGTCTCAAAAACTTCCCAAAAGAGAAAGTGTTGCCAAGTTCTTTTTCTTTGTCTTAATTCTTCCAAGATGATCATTTTAATCAGGTCATAATGACAAAGGGAATTCTTGATTCTGAATGGTTCAGCTCTGATCCTATTACACACCTTTGTTAGACTTCTATGAAGAAAGAAAGACAAATTTAGAAGGACCTTCCTTGTGAAGTGATCTAGGAGTCTAAAGTTATATAACATCAACTTGTCATACCTGCCCTCTGAGGTTACATATAGCTGAATTCCTTTGAAAAAAACTTGCCATTCCTCTTCAAGGTAAGAAACATGGATACTTTTCTTCCAGGTTATACTTTGAAACTCTGTTTTGAGATATGATCTAAAATCCAAATTCTTGGTTACTGTTGTTTTAAACCAACTTTGACTTGTTCTGGGTAAGCCAGTTGCTGAAGCGATGGTAGCTTCATCAACTATCAGTTCTAGAGAACCCACTGTAGCTTTCTTCCCATTGTATGACTTTGCAAAAGTCTCTGCTATTTCCTTGTGATAGCCCTCCTCCAACTTTTGTACATAGGTCATACATCCTGCGTCTAAGAAACGCTTCTGAACCTTTGGATGATAATACAAAAAAGATAAGTTGTCTAATTCTTTCCTTAGAACTAGTCCTCCTTTCTTCCTTGATATCTGCAACATAATCACCAGTTAATTTGTACATGGTTGACACAGTAATCTTTCTTAATAAGGAAAGGACTGGTGCTGGTGAAAACGAACCTGTGTTATCAATTGAACTATGAATCCCCATAATAGAATTTTTTAACACCGTGAGTTTAAAATAAGAAATGATGATTTGATTTGATGTCAACAAATATCTGGTAATTTATCCTCTGGTTTCAATGATGATTAAGAGTTTGTCACATCTTCGAACCCTTCTCTGTTTTCCACATGAAATACGTGATCACAATCTATCATGATCTCCTACTAGAACGTGGTGAATAGGTGTAACCACTCATTTTCTTCCATTAACTTTCGATGATGATCGTATGCCGTGTGTCTAGCATACCCTTTTTGCATTTCTAAAGTTGTTGGAGAAAAACCCATGTTAACACTTTCACCGGCTCGCTTGCTGCTAGGAGTACACTTTAGTTGTTGAAACCTGAGGCTTTCACCAGCTAAATTCAACTTCAAAACAAATTTTCATTGTTGAAAATATTTTTCTTGATTTTTTGAAAAGACCTTTTGAGGGTCGATTTATTTCTAGGATAACATCTTAAATCCCATGTTTTGACACTTCTAAATTCTAAAACTTTATATAGAACCCTATTTATAACCATGCTATCACCTACAAAATGGAACAAACTGACTGATTCATTTTGGGAGATAACAAGAGTCATAATGTTTCCCTAAAAGGTATTTACTAAAGGAGGATATTGAAACTCATATGAATCTAAATTTCTCTCTATTTGAAAGGAGAAATATTGTGCTTCTTGGAGAGTTTCAGGGGAATTGTTATTGAACAAAAAATGAATTTCTCCTTCAAAAGAGATTAGATATTGGTTAATGGTAGATTCCTCTGTGGGTGTGCTTTTGGAAGGAAATTCCTTCATCAAGGTATTAAATCTATCGTTGAATTCTCTTACAAAATCTTGCGCATACTTTTGTATTCTATAAAACTGGGAAAAGTGAAAGCCTGATCATTTACATCACCCAACCTTTTTATGAAGGCACCTTCAAGATCTTCCCATATATTGATACTTTTTCTTGGGAGTTGCCATACCACACCCTAGATTCTCCTACCAATGAGGTATATAAAATCCTCGTGATCACATCCGAGTGACAGTTTTGGGATTCATGGAGAGCGTACTCATTATAGAATCTTCTCAAGTGAAAACAAGCCTCTGTATCATCATTCAAGGAGAATTTAGATAACCATGAGTTATTATTCTTAGTCATATCATGGGGAAAACCACAGGTTTTAATCATGTCTAAAGGCCTAAAAACATTATCAAATTCCCACTTTGGAGGGGTCATGGATATTGTCTTGTAATTTCATCCATTACAAGTCATCATCATTGGAGTCGCCAGATGATCAATCTTAGATCATCAAAGGAAGGTGAGGGAGTCACCCTCAGTGGAGTCACCAGGTAAACTTGAGAGATAAGGGATTCATGGAAAGTTTACAAAATATGTGTCATTAAGGAGAATGACTCAATCCTCACTGGAAATGGCACCAAAATGTTATCATGGGATTTGTAGTTGTGCAAAGCCCCACCACAAGTCCCCAAATATTGTGTAACTATGGAAAATCCTACCATTGTCACCTTAGTAATAAATTCTCTTCTTTTAGTGATGGAGGAGGTCCACCATAGGGGAGGCTTCTCTGGTGACTTCAAGGGATGAAAGTAGAAAGTATGGTAGCCAAGCCTATCACCCCCTCTCTTGATCACCTAAAGAAAGATCTATGTAAAGGAAATAGAAGGAGTATGAAGTTATTTGAGTACTTACCTAGAACAAGAACACTTTATAGTAAATATATGATTATTTCCAAGTCCAAACATGCAATAAATACTCCTTGAAGACACTAGACAATGAAAATTTCTATGGTTGTTATAAGTATGCAACAATGAATAAAAGTACAACAATGGTAAATAGATTATAACAACAAAAATAATTTATACTTCAGAAATGCATCAATTGACAAGGAAAACTTAGCATAAATCCACTAGATTAATATCCAATTGTTAGATGCACTTTCTGAACAAGTTAAACCACCTTTACAAGAGTGTATGCAACAAATAAAAGTGTATTTAGATGGTTGTAGCAAACTTTTGCAACAATAACAAGTTTACTAGCAAGTTAGTGAGTGTTAGTGTTAGCAAAGTTAGTTGAGAGCTTGAGAGAATTGAAGAGAGTATTTGTTGATCAATTTTACCACAAGAGAGCTGTAAAATCAATGCCTTTGAGGGATATGGAGTTTTTATAACAACAAATACAACGATTCTTCAAGATTGAACTAGTAAATACTAAAATGTAGGGCTTAAAATCTAAGTTGCTAGCACATTAGGGCCTTAGGGTTTAACCTTAAGGAGAAGGATTGCTAGAGTGCAATCACTTTTGGGCTCTAGCAACCTTTTCTCTCTTCTTAATACTTCAACTAGGACCAAATCAAGTGTCTAGGGCCAAAATCCTAAAGTGATAGCACTTTAGGGATTTAGGATGCTAACACTAGCAAGGAAATTTCACAAATTTTGAACAAGAATAACCTTGTGAGAGGAGGAAGAACTTATGCTCTTGTATTAGGGTTTTACCAAGAAATATGTCTAGCATAAAGTAGAAAGATTAACCAAGAACATAACAACATAAATATAAATTGAAGAAAATTAACTTAATTTAGCCAAGAAACCAAGAGAGAAAACCCTAATTGTAGAAATTCCTCTTCAAAAATTAGCAAAACATCCACAACTTAATCCTCCAAGCAAGGCACAAAGGTTAGAAGATCTAGATAACCCAATAGGAGAAAATTTCACATGTATTGTCTCTCAAGTGAGAGTTGTGATGGTGATAAAATGAAATGATATGGTCCTCTATTTATATGAGGTCAT
>JASDQU010738418.1:20109-34296 GCA_032191745.1 Picea mariana | reverse complement strand
GGGTAACAGGTGGCACCCAAAAAATGCATGAGGGTTGGAGACATTAAACACTCCATAGAAGTTAAATTGTTTCTTTACTAAAATAATTCAGTGATTGACCTTCACCTAATTTACCATGTACATGGTGGATCTTTAATTAGAATTGAAACAACCTCAATATAATTTCAATAACAACAACAAGTGTATCCAAAAAAACCATTTGGGTAGTAGGGAAAACTCCAAACCTTTTTAGGTAGCAACTAGAGAATGCTATTCTATGGGGGAAAATGTAATATAATTTAGTATGATGTTCATCTTTTGACTTTATCTTGTTCTAATAAAATGGTCATAATTGGGATTTAATACTTTAATGCATTATTATGATTATGGCTTAGCATTATGCACTAACATTTGGGGTGGATGAAGGGGAGTACACATGAAAATAATTGAGGTAATATGTGTATAAACAAGTGGGGATCATTCTTCCTAGGAGCAAACCCAATATAGTGAAACAATATTTTTTTAATATTTAAGGTGTGCCATGGAGTCTTGAGTGTTGGCTTGTTTTATTTTTTGTTAATGGTTGCATTGCTCCTTCAGGGGTAATAGTCATAGAGCCACCCAAACATCCAGGGGGGTACTTTTCCTTGCATGAGATTAGTTGATCATGCCACACATACACAGACTCTCTCATTATTCTCTCTCAGATACATGATGATTCAACCTTCGCCACTCAATCACTGCAACCATGGTATATCATTATGTCCAACTTCATTCCTCAAATAACATATGCGCTTGGTATATTATGCTTTCATCATTTTTCTACTTTGGTTTAAGATGCAATACTTCACATACTATATTCCAATTCTCATGCATTTGTGGTCATTTAGAAATGGTGATATAACTCCTAAGCTAGCCATGAAAATGGTAAACTTTCAAGTACTATCTAATAGTGATTTCATAACGTTAATAATTATATTTTTTGACTTTATTTTACCATGGGGGACACTATTTTCCTTTAAAGACGTGATGGGTCTTGATTCAGGTCATACTCCTAGTGGTCAAGTGGGTGTAGCCTTTCCACATCCCAACCAATACATAACACCTTAAATCTTTTCCCTTTTATTTCCATCTCGTACATAAGAAAATATTAATTCCCCATTCATGTTTGACTTATCAAATTTCATCCATCAAGGTCTAGCCTGTTATTCCAGAGTCTGTACTTAAGGATAAAAAGTACAGGGTCTAGGCATTCGAAAGTGAGTAAAAGATAAAAAGGGCAAAAAATCAACCCTTAGGAAAAGGGAAGCTAAGGCTAATTTCTATGTTGTCTCTGTCTCACTTCCAATTGTTCCTGGATGCTGATATCTCGTTCAATTGCGGCCCATGAACGTTCGAGTTCGACCTGGGTGATGGCGGTTTTAAGTATGGTGTCAAATATGTTCAAAGCAATGTTGGTTTGATCCGATAGGTCGGGTTCAATGTTGGGCTATCTTGCAAAGGGCACAGTCATGGAGGAACATAAAATGAAAAGAAAGTTCGAGGTTTAAAATGCCACTTTAATTTTTTATTTAACCGTATAAAAGAGAACTTTCAAAATCCGATGTTAAAGATATAACACAAACCAAAGGCCTTCTCTTGTAACCAAGTTAACTTTTTAAAGAATCATGTATGAAATGTGAGAAAACATTAAGCAGTCGACAATGCGAGGCTCCTATCAAGGGAGAATATCACCCTATAAACAAAAGAAGAAAAAGGCAAGAAGTAATCTGACGAAGCATAAAATATAGAAATCTAAAAAGTTCACAAGTCTTGTACATGCTGATAGCCGATACAGAGGAAAAACTACAAGCGATTAGACGATTAAAAGTTGGTCACCACAGTAGAAGTTGCACTAAATTGTAGCTAAGTATTCATCAGAAATATATATGTGAAATGAAACTTAATATAAGATAACAGAGAAAACAAAACTCATAACTCAGTCTTCATGGAATCAGGAATCTTCGAATCGCTTTGTATTAATTTCCAAAAGAGAGAAAGTCTCTATTACAATCAGCCAAGAAAGGTCCAGCCTTTATTCTCACTTCAAAATGCATATTTATACAAACTTCTAAACACTAGAATCTCAATTGTTCCAAAAGTTTTCGGTTACAAAATGGGAAACTTATGCGTTTCACTTCTTTATCTTTGTCCTTCTTCCTGTGGGTAGAGAACCTTCCTTTCCTTAATCTTTGGGTTCTAAAAATAGAACATGCAGACATCTGTCATTATTTGACACCAGAAGCCTGCCCTTTCGCCTGCTCGGTGCAAGTGATGCACCTCTCCACCAACTGGGCTATCAACCTGGAAGGCTCTGCTTGGTCGCTTGCTTCAAGAGTGTAACAATTCTTCGCCAGCTGTGGTAAACTCTTTCCCACTTGTCGGTCCTCTGCGATGATGGAGCATAATTGTAAACTTGGTTGTACTAGCCACTTGTCCATTTGGGTCATATCAACCTGGTTGATCTGGGATATCTCCACTTGTTGCTCCTCCATGTTTTCTTTGATGTCCAACAAATGTTTAGCTATATTGATTTTGCCCAGTGTCCCAGCACTACTCTCCTTATCAAGGTCTAGCAAACATTTACTTATTAAAGAGAACGTTTCCTCACAGAAATTCTTTACTTCGTTAGCTCTCCCCCTGCTTTCCGATATGTTCTGCTCCTAGACCTTCAACAGGATATTACCTCTGGTTTGTTTCGTGATGGATAATTTTGAGGTGCTGACCATCTCTATCCTTGCTGTATCTATAACATCATCTTGGAAAGCAACCAGTGCTGCCCCAGCTTCTCTTTCTCTCGAAGAAATGTTCTCTAATATCTGATCTATCGTCTGGAAATGGTTTTGAATGGTTCTCACCTTTTCCAACAAGTTTTGTCGAGTCGTAAGTACCTTATGTCGGATTTCGATGACCTGTGATCTGAACATTTCTATGTCTACAACCTGTTTCTCGGCCACCTCCAATTTCGACTGCAACTCTATAATCTGTTGCCCCTGTTGGCTTCCTTGTGTTTGGCTAGTTTGCACCGACTTGCGCACCTGCTCGAGGTCGGACCTGAGCTTCTCGATTTCACGCAAGTCGGCTATTCGGGCTTCCTCAAGGCTCCTTCTCACCTCGTCCCTGACATTCGCTTTGGTAGTAGCTACCTCAGCTTCCAATTTACTGATCATGAGGTTCTTTCATTTCAACTGGGCCGTCAAAGTACCAACTGAGTACTAATTGGCTATAGCATAAGCCCCTAGCATCCCGACTATCTCCTCTAGAAATTTTTCCTCTTTCGCGGCCTTCCCATCTATCATGATTTTAAATTTTTTAGCTACTGCACCCTCTTTTTGATAAAATCCTTGCCTTACCATGGCCGTTCTTTTCTTGTCAAAGAAAAATTCTTTGGGAGGCAGCTCCTCTACAGAAATAGGCGTCAGTTCTTCATTGAAAATCCATCCCTCGTTAGGATTCCCCTTTGTGAACTGCAAGGGTGTGACAATAGCAATCGGACTGCCGATTTTCTTGGATGTTTGTTTCAGGGTGACTTTTGTAGCCGTCTCATTTGGCGCGCCCTTTTCGGGGTTTCCTTCCTACTTCTGGGGGACTTCGGCTCCTAGCTCTGAGGTTCCAGCCTCCCTGGTTTTCCCTTGGTCCTTCTCCCCGCTTGGACTCGAGTCCTTTGCACTTTTGGCTCCTGTCTTCTTTGTAAATGGAAGATCTAGGGCTTCACCCTATAAAATCTAGGGGAGACAACTTTGTCGGTGTTCCCAAAATTTCAAAAATTCGGCCATGTCTCCAGGTGGCAAGGCTTGAATTCGACTTAGGACTTCCACAAAGGACCTTGCGCCCCAGAATATTTTTTCATGCGGGGAATCCTCGTGTTCATACCTCTTCAGGCCGCAACTTTCCAGGTGATTGCTCACAATCCTACTAGGGTCATGCTTCTTAAACTCAATGTCTACCAGCTTCATTTCTTCCAGAGTCGCAGCCTCGGCTTTGGCGTGGCCAAAATATAACAAGGAATATGCACTGATATGAATTGGGAAGGGAAACCATACCTTTTTGGATACTCCTTTGAGCTCCTTGCTTATTTTACCGAGCACAGACTGTCTGGCAATCTCACGGCACAATAACTTATCTGGCAGGAATATCGGGAAGGCATATGGGGGGACAGAGGTGCCGAAAACCCTGATATACAAAGATTCTTCCTCTAGATACCAATCTGCCATGCTGCTTAGGATGGTCGCGACGCTATATGATATCCTGGGAGGCGGCTGGCCAAAAATGGCAACATGCAATGGCACCATTACCCAGTTGAAGATCTCGTAGATAAATTTTTTGGCCTTATCCTCCCAAAGTTTCGAGTGGTAGACATGGATAGGCTCTGTACTAGATGGATTCCAGCTCCAACTCATTAGAGGGAAAGGCGTCATGAAACAAATGGCGTCCATGATGTAGGCGGACATAAAAAATGAAGTTGCTTTCCCACTCGCCTTCTGCGCTCGATATTGGTAATTCGACTGGTTAAACTGTCTGACAACAGTTTGGCCTAGTCAAAAGAAAGCCCTTTAGTGACTGTATGAATCATAGGCACCCATGGGAGGAAAAAGTGTGTGGTGTCCTCCCTCCCATACAACCTACAGGCCATCATTTCTATGTACCTGAATGGTGGCTCTAAGGAGGAGACTGAATAAATTCCATTAGAATCTGCCCTGAATTTTGCAGGGTGCGAAACCCAATCCATGATCATATCGGACAAGTTTCTGCCATATTGCTCACATTCCTTCTCCTTGAAACCTTCCAGAAATTCGGCATTGTGCTCGAAGTTTGGTGTGGGTGATAGCTGATACATTGCCTGCAAATGTTCTGGTATAAAAGTCCCAATCGTCACCTTCTGCTCGCTGATGACAGCTCTGGTTAGGATATCCACATGATCTAGTGCCCATCTGATCATATCATAATAGGGGAGGAGCCGTGGTCTTGCCGCTATTTTGTGCATTTTTGCCTGCATGATGATTTTGTATCTGGTGGCCAAATCATCCTTCTCATTATCGCTGGAATCATCTGAACAATTCACCAATTTGGACTGAAGGATGTCGGAGATGTATGTCCATGTTTTGATAGTATTAACACTTCGAGGTGAATTATCGGAAATAGCGTCAGAGCTCTAACCTAAAATTTCGACAACCACTTTGAACGCCTTTCTTGGAGCCATGAAAGAGAATTTTGTATGCAGATCACCTGTAGTAAGAATTGTAAATACATACAGAAGTTATCCTGATGAAAAAAGCTCTGCGCGCAAAATAGAAATGAAATTGAAATAATGAAACAAACCCCTTATCTTAGTCATTTAAAACCCTGGTGTCCTTGCGAACCAAATGGTCAAATCGCTTAAAGAAATATTTAGCAGCAAAAGCGAGATCCTACTATCTGTCACCTCGTCGTAGTCCAAATAAATGTCATAATTGTTTGACGAGTCATAGCATGAATCAGCGTAAAAAACGTTTAAAATTTCTCCGCAGATGGTGCGTATTAAAGTTTTCATTGATGCATCGATTAATCCTGCTTAGTTCCTTTAATTAAGACTATTTTAGTCTTTAATCCCCCTTTTTCAACATTCGTCGTATCGGGAGAATTCACTCCTACCCTTTGAGCTCCCGAAACTCGAAATCGCGATGATGCGATTTAGTTTAAAAAACATGATCTGACTTAAGCTCTTAATTAACCCATGCTTAATTAATAAAAATCGTGACTTTGCGACTCGGGGCTACGAAGGTATAGTTTTTTGGGAGAGCGATTGCCGAGTCGCGAAACCTTGATGGTACTTAACTAGGGTTTAAAGTGACTTACCCTGACACTAACCTAGGTAAAATTTTAAAATTGCTTCGCGACTTTGCATATCGGAGTTTGGAAACCTTGCAACTTGTAACTCCCGAAGTGGGATAGTGCGAGGTAATACAAGTGATAGACTCGCTTAATGGTTAGGCGACAGTGGCTTAGGACTATAGCGGCTATCACCACTTCGCATGTCGGGGTAAACTTTTGATTTCAAGAATCACATTTCATCAACTTGTAAAAGGCGGCTCCAACATAGCCAAAGAAAAATTGGAACAAAATGTGATCCTAAGTCACATAAAGACAAAACAAACTAGAGGTGAAGAGCAAAAGAAATAAAAGAAAATAATAATAATAATGTTGGAGCTATGCCACCTCATTAAAAATTCCATTGCCCCTAGTCCCGTGGTTATCTATGAATATCTAAAGAAAGGGACTTGTTCAATAAAGTGAACAAATAAAGAAAAAGAAAGGGGAAATAAATAAAAAAGTTGAGGTGGTAACTCTAAGCGAAAAATATCCCTCTTAGAAGGCTAACACATACAAGTAATGAATATTTCTAGCTCTTGAAAGCTAGAAAAGAGACCTTTGTCATTATATGAGGCTTTGAAGTTCATTACATGATATTTCATTTCCCTTTCTATAATTTATTCACCTTTTCACCTACTTCTAACTTAGCTATCTAGGAAATATGTCTTGTCTTGGTCTTTGTCATGTGTAAGATTGGATTAAAAGCGTCCTCCCATGGTGAACTTAGGCAATTTTTAAAATTAACCTTGTTATGATGTTGCTAGAGGAGAAACATAATATCTGTATTGTCTAATGGTTTGTAAGGGGGTTAGAACTACTATCTTAAGTGGGCACCCTACATTGGGAATTTTGTACATGTATATGAGGTGCCATCCATACCTTGGAAAACATGTACCATGCCTCGAGATTTGTCACAATGCATTAGGATCTATGATGTTGCATTGGGATCCATGCCATTTTACTTGGGATCCATGTACTTTATTGGGATGTGTGTACTACCTTAGGATCCGTGATAGTGCATCGAGTTATGATGGGGATGCCACATCATCATGGTGCCACATGTACTATTGCACGAGGGTGCCCTTTCTCAATTGGATGATATTATCCAACATGTGTGTGTTATTCTCTCACATATACCACACATGGGAGGTTGTTGAGGTAGTTGGGACTTGGACCAGGTTGTTACAGACATGGACTAGGTGGTTACAAGTTTTGGACTAGGTTATTGCAGTTAGTTACAAGTGGTTGATTTGGTTATAGTTTTTTGGGACCTTGCATACTTGATGAGGTGTCTTCTTGGACCACATGTGACATGTTTCTCTCTCCTTTAGAGAGCAAATTCCACCTTGGTTGACTATTCTACTCTTGTTAGATGATGAACCCTCACTTCATGGACCATTATTGAGGGTGCTTTACTTCATGGACAACCAATTGACCAAGATTTGAGGAGGGCACATCCTTCTTCCATCTGTTTGGACACACGTGTGGTATTTGGACCATTTATTCATTGATTAGAGGAGTGTTCATCTCTACTAGGGAACTTTTGACCACACAAGTGGATTTCTAGCTATTATTTATTGTTTATTGGGGATGCCCCTTGTCTTGGGGAGGTTGTTGTAAGCATTTGAGTGGTCACCCATGGTTTTCTTGTACCCATGGTTTTGGCACATTGTATTGTACATCTTCTAGAATTTCACCTCTACTATGTAAAGGAGGCTTGGTCTCATTTGTAACTTGGAGTTTGGAGAATAAAACTATTTTGGCTTATTTCATGTGTTATTGGTTTTAGCTAAATATCTTCTTGGAGGTTATTTTGTGAGGGATCTAGAAAGATATTTTATTTTTAACAGGTGAATAATGTTTGATAAATATAGAAAGGATCCACATGAAGAGTAAACTACTACAATTAGAGGAGTTGTTGGACACACCGACCACATTGAGAGGGAGGGGGGTGAATCAGTGTAGGGCTCTTTTTAAACTTCCCTTCACAAAACTCCTTAGTTAGCTATCACCGTTTACTTATTACTTATTACTGTCATTTATAACCAGTTAATTGTGAACCTATATCCGCAGCATGTAACAACAACATATATCATCAATAAGTCATCACCACAAGGAACACAAAGAGCACAAGATGTATGTACACTTTCCTTTTTATTACAGACTACAATCCTTGGGTTATCAACAACAATTGAATAAAGTTACAACTCCACAAGAGCACCAGCTCTGCAATGCAAGACTCAACTTACACAACTCAACACCAATTGAGAGGAGGATTCAATCCTCAACAGATACCAATCTGTCAACATGTATGCGACCTGTCAGTTGTGCAACACGCGTATGTAGGCGCCCTACCAATGGTATAGCTCGTGTATGTACATGACCTGTCTGTACTATAGCCTGCGTATACCTTCTGAACAATTAAGGTTTTCTCTCCTTGAAAAACTCAGATCCTCTGCAGCCTTCAGTCACATCCACTTTTGTCTTTCACTGTCCAATCTGTACTATAACCAATCACAACACATATATGCTCTCCAACAACTTACTCATGCTCCTCAACCATACAATATAAATGCTACTTAATCAGGTATAAGCAACTAGTATACCATGGAAACCATATCAGTACTGAAACATAAGAGTGTTGCTCACTCTATCAATCAACCAACATAACCATGTTACATCAGCCATACCAAGAATGCCTTAAGAATTCACCATATAATAAGTAAGAGTATCCATCAAGACAACTATGTAACCATACCAGAATTTCTATGGCAGATCTAAGCCCATAGAATGCAGATTTGGAACTTGCTTCAGCCTTCAAGATCCTAGCACCATCTCACACTCAAGTATCCATGACTTCATCCAACTGTACATGCTATGACCTTCTTCAGCCCACGTGTGTACGCACTCTGCCTCACTGTAGCCTGCATATGTACGCTCTCTGGCCCGCTTATGCTCGTGTACTCCTTCAGAAACTAGTGTTTCTAAACTTCTGAAACTTTCACCATCAAGATCTCAAACTTATGGAAACTTTGATGTGTCCATGAGATCCTCCAGTCAATCTCTCTCTCATAATAGATCCTAAATATATGCTCAAGAGATGTCTTTTACAAGAGACTCTTGCCTCTTATTTATACTCTCCAAGTAGCTTCCTTAGAAGCATCTTCTTGGCCACTTTGTCCACATAGCCACTTTGTCCACACAGTCACCTATGTCCAACTTTGTCCAATTTGTCACTTATCCATATATCCAATAGCCACTTGACCACTTAACCCACTTTCCTCATTTTAGGGTTAACCCTCTTATAACCACTTTCCATAATTAGAAAATTCTCCATTTACTTTATTATTTAAATAATCCTCTTTGACTTTATCACTTCACTTGATTATTTAAATAATTTATTCTTTGTAAGCACTTTGACTTCATTGACCTTTTGGGGCTTCTAGCCAACATATGAGGGTCCTCCAACTTCGTAAGGCCATAACTCTCAAACCGTGAGGAGTTATGTGGCATTCCACATGCCACCGGAAATGGCATGAAAAGCACTATCCATCTAGGATAGTTTCATTGACAAATTCACTGATCTTCATCTCATTATTCCACAATTAAGCATGGGTTCTCTAGCCATACTTCTAGGATAACTCAACCGCAAAACATCTTCCCTTGAGGGCTTTCACCATAAGGGGACTACTTTAGAGTTCATCCATTTGTACTCCCTATCAACCATGACAAGACAATAATGAGTTTACATCAATCCAACTATGCATCATATAACAACACATTGATCCTTTGACATCAACATCAATCCTTTGATATCAACATCAATCCCTTGACATCAATCCTTTGACATCAATGACAACATGATCCAACATGATCTTCATGAGGTGAGATCTCCTCATAGTCCTTAGTTCTATGCATTTAAACTAATGTATTGAGTTGGAAAAGATTAACTTGCTTTCCTAATCTTACCTTGGGATGGTGTAAGGGATACTACTTGCAATTTAAGGAGATGGTTATCCACTCCTATCATCATTAAAGATCTTGTAAGCACCCAAGATCTCTTGAGGGAGCTTATTAAGTACACCCTAGGGTTGCTTAAAGTCCCTTATCCAAGCCAAGAGGAGTGTTAGTTGAATATGTGGCCCACTGGATAAGGCATTGGTCTTAGTTTCCTTTCTCTCACTTTAAAATTTGAATTTCTTCTTTTCTTCATTTGTTTTAGAGAAACCTAGGGTTTTAACTTGAACCATTTTCAGATCTGGGTTGTTTCTTTGTTTCAA
Source organism: Picea mariana (assembly GCA_032191745.1). Classification (NCBI taxonomy): domain Eukaryota; kingdom Viridiplantae; phylum Streptophyta; class Pinopsida; order Pinales; family Pinaceae; genus Picea; species Picea mariana. The sequence goes on along the minus strand of JASDQU010738418.1, from coordinate 24,148 downwards.
GTCATGTGTAGCAAGTTGGGATCTGTAGAATTGAATTAAAGTTGCAAAGGATGTTTATTACTGTTCAAAATCATAACTAACTTCCACATCGGCTAGATATGTGAGTTGAATTATGAGATTTCACCAGATCTAAAAAAAATTCTATTGCTGGAACATAGGGGTATCAGATGTTAAACCTGACAAGTACTTTTCTAAAGGTCCTTAAGTCAACGTTGAGGCAAAATTATATTGAATGTGCTTGAATGAACTGAACCGATGCTGAATTAAGGTAAACAATCCAATTAAAATAACAAGATCCGTCCTAGTGAGGCTAACGTCCAGGGTATTTTAGGACATTTTTCTTTAAGATCTGATAAAATTATAATTTTGGATGATATATGGCATGAAGTTTTTTGTTAAATCCTTATTTGAAGCTAATCTAAGTTATGGGAAATGGTAAATGAGGGTTTTTAGTCCTGCATACTATCATTTAGCTATGCTGCAACAATGACATTTTTCATGCAGCGTTTGAACTCGTTCAATCTTTAGAAACCCTCCTAAACTAGTAAATTGATACAGGAGTAAACCTAACGATCTGTCTTATAGTGCAAATGTTGCATATTTCTATTCTCTGTCAAGGTTTTAAATATTAGTATGCTACAAGATTTTTCCTTGAATATAAATCTCATGATCCAAGCACTTAAATAGCACTTAAACCACCAAAATTGCCTCACAGTTTAACACTGATAATCTATGCATTGTTAAGATCTTTCTTCGGATTCGAACAACGGTATCTCATAACGTCATGAGGTGGATGAATGAAATTTTTAATGCTGGTTTATGTTCCTATTTGATTAACATCATTTTCACTAATTAAGACAACCTATTTTTTGTCATTTCTAAATTTGTTTTGAGGTCAGTGGCATCACACTCGGCGAGCACTGTCTCTTGGGTAAACAATCTTTTCTGAGTATAGGAACAACAGATTAAACGTGTGATGCAACTAAGTGAATTTTAAACAATATTTCTTGATACATAGTCATATCTGGATTGAAATAAAGGGCTGGCCCTGGCCCTTAATTCTGTGGACAAAATCCGAGACATCTTTGATAGTAGTATGTGAGCAGCTCATGAGAATCTCCACACAGTACTATTGAAAACGAACTCTGATCAGTCTATGTATTATGCATGGCACTAGATGGAAGCCCTCAGGCTGAGCCGTGAAGGGCCACGCCTATTTGGAAAACCTAGATTGGCGGTCTGGAGTTCAATGCCAAGAAATTAATCATGGGCATGAGTACTAAGGACAAAATACTTTTTAGGGGTGAAATTTATTCAATTGATTATTTTTTGGTAAATTTTACGAGGAAAAAAAATATTGGTAAATTTGGTTAAAAATTCACTATTTTTTACATGATTAAATTGATAAAATTGATAATATATGTTTTTATTAAATATTGTTCTATAAATTATATTAGAATAGTAAATTATATATTTTTATTGAATATTAGTTTATAGATTATATGTATGATTTTTCATATATCTATAGTAATATTTATTGAAATCATTTCAAATAATATTTAAGAAAAAGAAACATCAATGTAGTAAAGATAACTGAAAACCCTTTAAAGCAACCTTCTCAACACATAAGCATTTGTCATAAACTCATATAACATCAAGAGAGTATTTAAGAGGAAAACAAAAAGATGATAAACAAAGAAGGAACACAAACTAACCAGTATTAGCAGCTGAAATCTTTACATAGGAAAGATGAATCAAAACAGTCTTTATATCTACAATATCAAGTCAAAATAGGGATCAAACCCTTTATTCTTCTACTTCACGAAATATATAGAGTTTTACATCAATTTATACATTTATGATCGATCTAATATCTAGGAATATCTCAAAACAAACTCCTGCAGGCCCTGAGGGCGAATTTTGCCTATATCTATTGATACATAAAAATAGAAAATAGTTACAATTTAGATCCTATAATCTAAATTGTAATATCCAATTTTAATATCCTTCATGCCTTCTTCTTTCCCAAGTTACAACAAATCATTACTCATAGGGAGATAATACCTTAAGTGCATGAAAACAAAAAGACTTTATTTAAGCATCCATCATCTTTTAGTAAAAAATTAGGTTTTGCATAAACACCTAAGTTCTCAAATTGAAACTTCTCCTTGGAAGACAGATTTAGCTGCCTTAGCTAATAGATCCAAATTGTTACCTCTTGTTTTGTCATAGGTTTTGGGCCTTTCTTGCTCTGTTTTCTTTGCTTCCTCTGTTGTCTGACATAAACTTTTTATTTTTCTGTAGGAACCTTTTTATTTGCTGCTAGATCCTCTTTCTTACGTTTCTTCTTCTCAGTTTTGATTTTAGAAAGCTTCTTTCTTATTGATGGCTCCACATTAGGGTTTGTAGGTTCCTCATTGATTACTATAACCTTATCTTTGATTGCATGGTTATACATGGCTTTGGATTTCAACCTGAACTTGTTTTGTAGCCTAGTACTCCTTTTCCTTATCAGAATTTTATATCTATCAACATCATCTTAAGAAGAACTAGAATTAGGAGGAACAATTTTTGGAATATGTTCTTTAGACTGTATAGGACCTGAATATGCCTCTATTGTCTCAGGTTTTTGAATCTCATTCAACATCATAGATTATGCTAACCTTTTACTTTTTCTGATATAAACCTTATGTGCATGTGGAAAATGATGCCTACCTCCACCCAGTGCATGAGAAAATCCTTCACCTGTTTGCAAACTGGTTGGGGTAGCCTCAACTTGTTCACTTGAAATCTTCAAACTGGTTTTTCTTTTATTCTTCCTTTAAACAACATGTTGATTTGTACTTGATGATGCTCCTTGCGTTGGCTCAACAAATTTTTCAGTTGAATTTTGGGCAAGAGGATGAACTTATGTTTTAAACCCTGACTGGATCAAGAATTGATCTCGTCCTCTGTCTTTTCTTGAGCTCTTCTTTAATGAGTATCTTGATTAACCCTTGATGATAAATACCATGAGGGGGAGTCTTGGGATTTTCTTGAATTTTCATGGCCATTTTATTCATGTCCCTTAAGAAGTAATATGGAAGGCTCGTCCTTTTAATTCCTGACAAATGAAGGAGGAATCGAAGATGAAATAGGAACACAATAGTAAAATGACCTTCACATGTAATATAGCATTTTATCATATGCAAAGCCTCCAACCATTCATCAACTATTCAGTCCTTAGGAATACCCTTGGCCCAATTAGGTGTTAATATTATGGTAGTTGCGGGAGGTATTTACCTCCACGTGTGAACCTGACGAGAATAGAAGACTCTGAAAAGCAAGAGAAAACCCTAATGAGTTAGCTAATAACCCTAGAAGTCTTGTCGGTTCAAGAAGATAATTTATATTAGGTTATTATCCTCCAAGAGAAGAAGTTGACTAGACATAATATTAATATACTGAACAGACACATATCCAGAAGAAGAAGTCGGCCCCAACAAATCTGGCAGAACTAGTATAAATACAAGGTGCCAGTTCTCATTTGATAGCATCTTAGAATTGCAGTTCCCAGTTTGGTGCGCACTGCAGTTCTCAGTCTGGTGTGCATGTGTGGAGGAGAGCTGTAGGTGCAGCTACAACAGCAACAAGTTTTTAGTATTGGCTTGAATATCTCTTGGCTAGGGTTTGGAATATCTGATTATCTCTTTGTGATGCGCTATCCTCGGGGAAAGGTGCACTACCCTTTGTTTGTCTATCTAGCCTAGGGTTTTCTTCCGAAGTAATTCTCATTCAAGGTTAAGGTGCTCGGAGGGTGGCTTCGGCCTATGGTTGGGTGACGATGGTATCATCAATGGTAAAATGAGCACACCATCTTCTATATTCTAACAGGTTATGGGCCCACACCTCTTTCAGTCAGTTTAAACGCTAGAAGGAAACATAACTGCTAGGATATTGAGATCGTTAAGGAATTGCTGCTAGGGTTACTAGTAGAAGCAATTCCCAAGACACTGCCACTAGGGTTACTAGCAGGAGCAGTTGCAGAAACCCTAAACCT
>JASDQU010738418.1:0-20009 GCA_032191745.1 Picea mariana | reverse complement strand
ATACCCCTTTTTCAGAAGTTCTTCAAGCTGCATTTGCAACTCCTTAAATTCTGGTGTACTCATTCTATAAGGAGTCTTTGATACTGGCGTTGTTCCAGGCATCAAATCTATAGAGAAATCAATGTCTCTCCATGGGGATAGTCCTGGTACTTCCTTGAATGCATATTCAAACTCTTTCAGGACAACATAATCCTCCAAATTTGGCACCTTGTCTTTAGGTATCTTCTCCATATGAGCTGCAAAAATTTGACATCCTCTTCTATAACATTTCTTCAGCTACAATGCTAAAATTTATCTAACGGTTACTGGCATGGAAATTCCCTGCACTTTCCTTTGGTTCCCTTCTTCATCCAAGCAAGTGAATTCTTTGTTATGACAATCCAATAGAGCATGATGTGTGTCCAACCAATTCATCCCAATTAAATAGTCATAGGAACCTAAAGGTAAGATGTTCAAATTTGCCTTGGTATTTAGTCCGTTCATGTCTATGAGGCATGACTTAACCATCTCATTAAATTTTCTTCTGGCTCTTGTAGCCAGTTGCACCAACCAGGATTTCCCATGCTTTCTTCTTGGAAATTACAATCTTTCCACCATCTTAGGGTCTATATAACTATGACTAGCTCCTTAATCAATTAAAATAGCAAGGGTTTGGTTGTTGATCATACCTTCCACTTCAATCATGTGGGACTGATACTCTACTTGCTTGTTTTCTAGGGCTGCATAAATCCTTGGCACAGATCTGAACATGTCCTCTACTCTCTCAGCTCGTTGTACATTGTGAACAACCTTACCTTTTCCACCCTTGTGAGGATAATCTCCGAACCTATGGTCTCCTTTACAACCCCAACATTGCATAGGTGGCTATCTTGGCCCTTGCCTCCCTGTGTCAATCACTCTGGTTTCCTTATGCATTTGTTTCCATTGTGGATTATTTATGAAGAATGGTGGCTTAGCTCCATTCTTCCTCTGATCCATCTTGAATTTTTTATTGTCTTCCCAAGCCTTTTGGAAAGCTGGCCTTGCTTTCAGCTGGTCATATAAGCATTTATCTCTCCTTATGGTCTCTTCTAATGTCTTGGGATCATCATACTGTATTGTGTCACTGATGAACGATGGAAATCCACTTAAATATCTTTGAATATTGACTGTCTCATCCTTAATGAAAGATACATACTTTAGTAGTTCCATAAACCTTCTCTCATATTCATCTATGGTCGTACTTCCAAGCTTGAGTTCAAATAACTCTTTCATTTTCTTGTCATAGTATCTCTTAGTCAAGTACTTCTTCTCAAAATACTTCTTTAATTCCCTCCAAGTAACACTTTTCTCTACAATGTGTTGTACCTACACAAGTTGATCCCACCACATGGATGCCTTTCCTTTGAGTTGATAGATAGTGATTCTACCTTCAACATGAGAAGAATAATTATGCAATTGAAAATACTTCCTCATGCCTAGCAACCATGTTTCGGCATCTTCATCCTTCTTGTGCTCACCATCAAATGTAGGAGGTTTGATTTTGTTCATTTATCCTCGCAACTCATCCACACCAGATATCTTATACCTCCTGACAGGGGATAGACTTGATCTGTTGCCTTCTCTCTTATGGGAATACCTTTGGGGATTATGGTGATGTCTACTAGCACTTTTTACTTTTCCTTTCTCCTCTAAAGATTTGTGACTCTCAGATTTACTTAAGTCACTCTCCTTAACCAATTTCTTCTCTATTCTGTTCAAACCTTCCAATAGATTCATGTTGAATTCATCCTACTTCTCTTTGGATTTCATAAGCCTTTCATTATCAGCTTTATGGCTTTGGACATCCTTCTGCAAATTCTTAATGGTCTCAACCATATTCATATCTACATTCCTTTCTTCTCCATGTCCGTTGGAGTTCATTCCTTCCATGCCCAAATGGACATCCATCCCTCTGATCTTCTCTGGATGACTGTAATTCCCTTGTGCCTCTTCCATTCCTATGGACTCTGCACTGGTCTGACCTGACCAAGTTGTTGTTAATTCTGCAAAACGTCCAGCCATCGAAACTAATCAGGCTAACAATTCAACAATTCATGAGAATATGCACCATTGCGATTCAACATACACATCAATAATATCACTCTCAGTTTCCTGGTGTTATCACCACGATAATTCTAGTTAATACCAAAGTCTCGAGAACATAGACGCGCAATTCCTTCCTAGATACACTTGTGCAAGAAGGTGGTTTTTCGAAACCACTTTCACCGAGACGCGGTATCACATGTCTCAACATGTCAAATCCACCACTCGTGGAGCAAATGACGGCTAGTCAGATCACCTCGCTTCGTTCGTTCGGTACTTCGCAGCCATGTGACATGAAACGTCAGCTGAACATTGCCATGTAATGAACTCAAAATATAATCATTCGAAATGGATTGGCTGAACATGGAAACCCAACACTCTTGTACGTAATCTGTCTACGCTTCATAAATGGAGTTCTATAATTACCACTCCCCAAGTATGAAATTATCTGTGTATCCATAACCGAAGTAATCTCCAAACTTCTCGACTTCCTATTCTTTGTAAAGACACATTTCGATATCCCCAACCTGAGATACATGGACAAGGCTAAGTTGAGTGAGACTGGTTATTCGAGCAACATGCTAGGCTTTCCTACGAATAAGGAGGAAAGGGTCCTTGTGCACATTCTAGCAACTAAGTTCCACACAGATCCGGTTATAGACTCGTGATTGGAAGTTAGGCTGAATCCCACTATAAAGGATTTATTCATCAACAGGACAATTGCTAAGAAGAAAAGGAGTAAGTGACATAAGAAGGAGGAATCTATGGCTGAAGCGGCCAAAAGTGTTGGAGATAATCAACCGGTCTTGTTAGACTCTTATTTAAAGGTCGAGATCGCTAATTTGAAGTAAGTCTTCAACTAAGATAAGCATGTCTTAACGAATTTTGAAAAGACGGTAACAGAGGTAAAGAGTACAAGAGATGATAGGCTTGTTCTTCAAACGACCCTTTTTACAACAGGCTAATTGTTGTCATCACGCTTTTGTAATTTTGTGATTAATATGATTATATAGATACATAAACGGATTTTAGACTGTTTTATTACAATTTCTATCTGGTGATGTTATGACTCTTGTTTTCTTTTATAATAAGTTTTTCTTGTAATCTTATATTTTATTTTTATCTGTCTAAATCAGAGGTAATTAAAACTTGGAATTCTTTTTAATTAATGCTTCGATGCGGTTATGCGTTTATTTTTATTTTATTATTATGCAATTTAAACTCAGACTCATCACCTTCCAAGTGACTTCACGTGTATTAACTTGACTTGTTCATTTATATTTATCGTGCATAGAAATATTACAAGGTAAAATGCTTCTCCACACACCTAAATCTACTGTGCATTTCTTCTTCGTCGTACCGACTACTTACGCACACTACTCTGGTGTTGTGCGCCAATACCCACTGTGCACAGTTTTGATACCATGCACCGATATTCCACATGCATTTTCGTCCTATGCATGCACCATGTCAAGTTTAACATATTCCATAGCGCTCAAATATCTGCGCACACTACTGAATACACTGTCGCGAAACAAATTATACTCATACTTATGTGAGTACTAACAAAACTCCTGTGTGTTAAGAAATACTTGTGCACCCCATGTGCACCTTACTATGTGTGTGCTTACCGCACAAGGATAATTTCAGCGCATTCATCTACACATAATAATATTCCGTGCGACACCACAATTTACCGTGCACACTGACATGCCAATGTTTTCCTGCATGGTGCCAAATTTATCACGTGCACCAGTACGCCAACCTTTTCCAAGGACACTCCATGACTCCAATTCTGGTCACTTCAAAGTTACTTCTCTATGAATATTCCAAGCTCAGTGTTGAACTGAAGCTCTGATACCATACTGTAACGATCCCCCCGTCCAACCCCAGGCCGGGGTACGCCACTCTAGAGAAACCAATATTGCTCTTACACCAGTCGGTAACATTCCAAACCATTAGGTCGGGCCATGCTTCTCTAGGGAACACTTTCATTCCCATACTACGGAACATACAGTAGATACCTAGTAGTCAACTAAGAAATGCCACATAAATTTACTCTTTAAACTGCATGCAACTAAAACATATACATACAACATGCTCACGGAAGCTTTACATCTAAACATAAACAAACAATTACTTTTTGTAACATACAACTTTTTTATTGAAATAACAGTAATTACATATATGCATCATTTGTAGGAAATTACCCATAAGCACACAATAAATCATAATCACATATATGATAAAATCGTAACATAGGCATGTAAATAACAAAACAACATATCAATTTTTCATACAATTGGTACTTATCTTAGAAAGACTATCACCAACTGCTTACAGACCGTCCACGAACCTCCCAGCCATAGAATACACCATTCATCACTCTCAACATTTAGTCACCCCCGAGCTGGAACTGAACTCCACCTAGGGTAAAGGGTTCCTATCCAGGCTAAGGCTCATGGACAACAGGAAAGAATCTCAGGTGCTCACTCAACTAACAGCTTACGGCCTCTCATTCCCCACATGCTTGTCCCACCCAAGGAAGTGTGCCCCTTCTCTGCTCAATAGTCCCTTGGCTGCCCCACTTCCCTTCCAGGGCTTCAACAAAAGGTCGTACCAGAAGTCTCAGAGCATTGTAGCTGCAGTTTAGCACCTTTGGGAATCAATCCCCAACAATTCTCTCGCTTAGAGAACTTCTCACGGGCTTGACAACCCGCTCCTCAATCCCGCTCCAAGATAGCCAGGTACACCAACCAAAAATGGTGTGGAAACAGGCTTCAGAATGGTGAAATGGAAATCTCAAGGGTAACATAATGTATGAGTGAAATGGTAATGGAATCATTGACTAGATAACTGAGTGTGTACATAAATCACTGTGAACTCTTCGTGAAACTCCATCGTGAGAATGATGGTCCTCCTGCTGTTGGTAAGGTATCCATGACAAATCTCCCAATGAGATAAGTTCCCCCACGATATGAATGCATGTCCCCAACTTGTCACTTGTCATATCGAAAGTTACTTTTGTCCACTTGTCCCCAACTTTAGAACTTAGGATAAAATAATTATCCATGCTTTATGTTTTAGGAAATATTAATATAATATTCCCTTGACTTTTGGCCCTCCCTTTCCCTAACTGGTGAAGTTCAGTCCCCCATATCTTTTATCGTGGTCGGTCTGGGTGTAGTGATGTATTTTATATTAATCATGAGTCATGTACAAAGTAGGCGCATTGGCCCTTGACATCTAGACGTTCTGGCCTAATACCAAAACATAAGCATTTTGGCTTATAATACTGGCTCACCAGCCTATAATGCATATCATATACATAAAGGTTCCATGACCTTAATATTATGCGCACTTTAGTTACTGCGCATGGTATCCGCTGTCCTCAAGGTTGATCGTACTTTAGTTATTGCGCGCGGTATCTTGCAATGTGCATATTACATCATTTTACTACGCAGTTCACGCACGCACTATGGCACATGATGTGCATTATCAAATGAGGTAAAAACAACTCACCAGCTCAAGTATATTTATATTACATTTACAATTAGGTTCAGTCAAGGGATATTAAAATCCCCTCCCCTTATTTATGCACTATCTTCAGTGCATCATACACCCATATATATCAGATTTTTCAAAAATATTCAAAAAGATGTGGGTATTTTGTCCGCATTGCATCTTCATTCTCCCAAGTAGCATCCTCAAGACCGTACCAGGTCCATTAAACCTTTACAAGCCCTATGGCTCGGTTCCAGAGCTATTTGAATTTCCAATCCAAAATGCACACCAGATGCACTTGAAAAGCACCTTCTTGCTCCACCTGAATCACATTCCAATCAATAACATGATTAGCATCAGGTATATATTTCTTTAGCAATTATACATGGAAGACATTATGAACATACATAGATGCAGGAAATGCAATCATATAAGCAATTGGACCAATCCTCTCTAGGATTTCAAATGGTCCACAAAATCTGGCTGCTAACTTGGCGCAGCTTCCCAGCTTTAGGGAACTCCTGTTAGCTTTCACTTTCAGGAAAACATGATCATCCACTTTGAATTCTCTGTGGATTCTATTTTTAACAGCATAAATTTTCTGTCTATCTTGGGAAACTTTCAAATTCTGCTTAATTTTTAACATTTGGTCCTCCATCTCCTTGAGCAACTCTGGCCCGACTACTGTTCTATCAGCTGGGTTATCCCAACTTATTTTGAGTATTGCACCTTCTGCCATAAAGTGCTTCAAATGGTCTCATCTTCAATGATGTCTGATACCCATTGTTGTAAGTGAATTCTACTAAATGTAGGTAGTATTCCCATTTGGATGGTTTATCCATCACATACATTCTCAACATATCTTCTATCACTCTATTCACCCTCTCTATATGTCTGTCAGACTTAGGATGGTAAGTTGTACTAAAGTTTAGATTTGTTCTGAATCCTTTAAACAATCCTTTCCAAAAATTTGAGGTGAATTTCGGGTCTCCGTCAGACACAATAGTTTTAGGAATTCTGTGCAATCGTGCCACTTCCTTCATGAAAATATCAATGACATCTACTGCCTTGTGAGTAGTTTTTAGAGGAATAAAATGGGCATCTTTTGTAAGCTTGTCCACCACCACCATAATTGAATCATGCAACTTGCTTGTTCTAGGAAATCCCATAGTAAAATCCATTGTCACCACTTCCCACTTCCATTCAGGAATGCGCAAAGGTTTCAACAATCCTGCTGGGTGCCTATGTTTTCCTTTAAATTTCTAGCATTCCATACATCTTGCAATGTATTCTACTATTTCTCTCTTCATACCTGGCCAAAAGTATTATCTCTTGATGGCTGCTACGGTTTTATGATATCTAGGGTGCCCTGCATAAGGAACATTATGCATCTCATGCAAAATTATACGTTTCAAGTCCTGGAGATTTGGTACGAAAATTCTATTCTTGTGCAGCAATATTCCATCTACTCCCAACTTATAAATATCCATCTTCCGAAGTATCTTACCCTACTGTAGCATTGCTACCAATTCTCTATACTACAGATCTGTATTTGCAGCCTCCAGAATTTTTCTTTTAACATCAGTCTGATACATGCTGATGGTTGTAGCACATAGTTCATGCACCCTCCTGCTGAGTGCATCAACCACTTTATTTTCTTTCTCTTTGATATGCTTTATATCAAATTTATATTCAATTAAAAATTCTAACCATCTGCTTTGCCTAGCATTTAGATTTGGCTGATCAAATAAATATTGCAGACCATTGTGGTCTGTTCTTAGCTCAAACCTCTTTCACATGAGGTAGTGTCTCCATTTCCTCAGGGCATGTACTATGGCTGCCAACTCCAAATTATGAGTGGCATAGTTTCTTTCATGCTCTTTCAACTTCCTTGATTCATAACATATCACAAATCCATTTTGACTGAGGAATCCACCAAGTCCTTCATTACATGCATCTATGCATACAATGAAATCTTCATTTGGGTCCGCAATCCTTAGTATTGGAGCACTTGTCAATAATTGTTTAAAATGTTGGAAAATCCTTTCATAGTTCGACGTCCACTGAAACTTCATACCCTTTCTTTGCAAGGAAGTGATTGGGTGTGCTATCTTTGAGAATCCTCCAATGAATCTCCTGTAGTAACCTGCAAGGCCCATAAATGATCTAACCTCTGTCACATTCTTTGGTGCTGACTATTCTCTAATGGATTCTATCTTCTAAGGGTCCACTGTTATCCCATATTTTGAGATGATATGCCCCAAATAATGAATTTGTTTCTGATAAAATGAGCACTTGCTCAATTTGGCATACAACTGATGTTCCCTTAATACTTTCAACACCATGCTCAAATGATGTTCATGCTCTTCCTCTGACTTGGAATATATAAGAATGTCATCCAAAAAGACAATGACAAACTTGTCCAAATACTCTCGAAAAACACCATTCATTAAGCACATGAAAATAGATGGTGCATTTGACAACCCAAATGGTACCACTATGAACTCATAATGACCATACCTTGTCCTGAAGGCGGTCTTACTAATATCTTCTTATTTAATTATTACCTGATGGTATCCTGATCTAAGATCTATCTTTGAAAATATCTTTGCATCCTTCAATTGATCAAAGAGGTCATCAATCCTTGGTAGAGGATACTTGTTCTTAATAGTCACTTTATGCAACTGTCTAAAGTCAATGCACAATCTTAACGTTCCATCTTTATTTTTCACAAACAAGACTGGGGCACCCCAAGGTGATACACTTGGGCGTATATACCCGTTTTTCAGAAGTTCTTCAAGCTGCATTTGCAACTCCTTAAATTCTGGTGTACTCATTCTGTAAGGAGTCTTTGATACTAGCACTGCTCCAGGCATCAAATCTATAGAGAAATCAATGGGGGTAGTCCTGGTACTTCCTTGAATACATCTTCAAACTCTTTCAGGACTGCATAATCCTCCAAATTTGACACATTGTCTTTAGGTGTTTCCTCCATATGAGCTACAAAAATTTGACATCGTCTTCTATAACATTTCTTCAGCTGCAATGCTAAAATTTCTCTAGTAGTTACTGCCCTGGAAGTTCCCTGCACTTTCCTTTGGTTCCCTTCTTTCATCCAAGCAAGTGAATGATTTTTTATGACAATCCAATAGAGCATGATGTGGGTCCAACCAATCCATCCCAATTAAACAGTCATAGGAACCTAAAGGTAAGATGTTCAAATCTACCGTGGTATTCAGTCCCTTCATGTCTATGAGGCATGACTTAACCATCTCATTAACTTTTCTTCTGGCTCCTGTAGCCAGTTGCACCAACCAGGATTCCCCATTCTTGCTTCTTGGCAATTGCAAACTTTCCACCATCTTAGGGTCTATATAACTATGACTAGCTCTTGAATCAATTAAAATAGCAAGGGTTTGGTTGTTGATCATACCTTCCACTTCAATCATGTGGGACTGATACTCTACTTGCTTGTTGTCCAGGGCTTCATAAATCCTTGGCACATATTTGCACATGTCCTCTACTGTCTCATCTCATTGTACATTGTGAGCAACCCTACCTTTTTCATCTCTGTGAAGACAATCTATGAACCTATGTTCTCCTTTACAACCCCAACATTGCATAGGTGGTTGTCTTGGCCCTTGACCCCCTCTTTCAATCACTCTGGTTTCCTTATGCATTTACTTCCATTGTGGATTATTTCTGAATAATGGTGGCTTAGATCCCTTCTTCCTCTGATTCATCTTGAATTTCTTATTGTCTTCCCAAGCCTTTTGGAAAGCTGGCCTTGCTTTCAGCTGGTCTTATAAGCATTTATCTCTCCTTATGGTCTCTTCTAATGTCTTGGGATCATCATACTATATTTTGTCACTGATGAACTATGGAAATCCACTTAAATACCTTTGAATCTTGACTGTCTCATCCTTAATTAAAGATACATACTTCAACAGTTCCAGAAACCTTCTCTCATATTCATCTATGGTCGTACTTCCAAGATTGAGTTCAAAGAACTCTTTCATTTTCTTGTCATAGCATCTCTTAGTCAAGTACTTCTCAAAATACTTCTTGAATTCCCTCCAAGTAACTCTTTTCTCTACAATGTGTTGTTCCTGCACAAGTTGATCCCACCACATGGAGGCCTTTTCTTTGAGTTGATAGATAGCGATTCTACCTTCAGCATGAGAAGAATAATTATGCAATTGAAAATACTTCCTCATGCATAGCAACGATGTTTCGACATCTTCATCCTTCTTGTGCTCACCATCAAATGTAGGAGGTTTTTTTTTTTTCATTTCTTCTCGCAGCTCATCCAACCCAAATATCTTATGCCTTCTGACAGGGGATAGACTTGATTTATTGCCTTCTCTCTTATGGGAATGCCTTTGGGGATGATGGTGATGTCTACTAGCACCTTTTACTTTTCCTTTCTCCTCTGAAGATTTGTGACTCTCAGATTTACTTGAGTCACTCTCCTTAACCAATTTATTCTCTATTCTGTTCAAACCTTCCAATAGATTCATGTTGAAGTCATCCTGCTGCTCTTTGGATATCATAAGCCTTTCATTATTAGCTTTATGGCTTTGGACATCCTTCTGCAAATTCTTAATGGTCTCAACCATATTCATGTCTACATTCCTTTTTCTCCATGTCCATTGGATTTCTTTCCTTCCATGCCCAAATGGACATCCATCCCTCTGCTCTTCTCTGGATGACTATAATTCCCTTGTTCCTCTTCCATTCCTATGGACTCTGCACTGGTCTAACCTAACCAAGTTGTTGTTAATTCTGCAAAACGTCTAGCCATCGAAACTAATCAAGCTAACAATTCAACAATTCATGAGAATATGCACCATTTCGATTCAACATACACATCAACATTATCACTCCTTGTTTCCTGGTGTTATCATCATGAAAATTGTAGATAATACCCAAGTCTCGAGAACACAGACGCACAGTTCCTTCCGAGATACACTTGTGCAAGAAGGTGGTTTTTCGAAACCACTTTCGCCAAGGCGCGGTATCACGTGTCTCAACATGTCAAATCCACCACTCATGGAGCGGGCGATGGCTATTTAGATCACCCTACTTCATTCATTCGGTACTTCGCAACCATGTGATGTCAGCTTAACGTCGCCATGTAATGAAATCAAAAGCTAATCATTCGAAATGGATTGGCTGAGCATGGCAACCCAACACTCTTGTACGTAATCTGTCTACGCTTCATAAATGGAGTTCTATACTTACCAGTCCCCAAGTATGAAGATATCTTCGTATCCATAATCAAAGTAATCTCCAAACTGCTCGACTTCCTGCTCTCTGTAAAGACACATTTCGATATCCCCAACCTGAGATACATGGACAAAGCTAAGTCGAGTGAGACTGGTTATTCGAGCAACATGCTAGGATTTCCTGCAAATAAGGAGGAAAGGGTCCTTGTGCACATTCTAGCAACTAAGTTCCACACAGAGCCGGTTATAGTCTCGTGATTGGAAGTCAGGTTGAATCCCACTATAAAGGATTTGATCATCAACAGGCCAGCTGCTAAGAAGAAAAGGAGTAAGTGGCATAAGAAGGAGGAATCTACAGCTGAAGCGGCCGAAAGTGTTGTAGAGAATCAACCGGTCTAGTTAGACTCTTCTTTAAAGTCAAAGATTGCTATTCTTAAGTAAGTCTTCAACTAATATAAGCATGTCTTAGTGAATTTTGAACAGCCGATAGCAGAGGTAAAGAGTACAAGAGATGATAGGCTTGTTCTTGAAACGGCCCTTTTTACAACAAGCTAACTGTTGTCATCACCCTTTTGTAATTTTGTGATTTATATGATTATATAAATACAGAAACGGATTTTAGACTGTTTTATTACAATTTCTATCTGGTGATGTTATGACTCCTGTTTTCTTTTATAATATTTTTTTCTTGTAATCTTATATTTTATTTTCATCTGTCTAAATCAGAGGAAATTAAAACTTAGAATTATTTTTAATTAATGCTTCGATGTGGTTATGCGTTTCTTTTTCTTTTATTATTATGCAATTTAAACTTAGACTCATCGCCTTCCAAGTGACTTCGCATGCATTAACTTGACCTGCTCATTTATATTTATCGTGCATAGCAATATTACAAGGTAAAATGCTTCTCCACGCACCTAAATCTACTGTGCATTTCTTCTTCGTCGTGCCGACTACTTACACGCACTACTCTAGTGTTGTGCACCAATACCCACTATGCATAGTTTCGATACCATGCACCTATATTCCACATGCATTTTCATCCTATGCATGCACCATGTCAAGTTTAACATATTCCATAGTGCTCAAATATCTGCACACACTATTGAATACACCGTCACGAAACAACTTATACTCATACTTATGCGCGTACTAACAAAAATCCTCTGCGTTAAGAAATACTTGCACACCCCATGTGCACCTTACTATGTGTGTGCTTACTGCACAAGGATAATTTTAGCGCGTGCATATACACATAATAATCTTCTGCACGTCGCCACAATTTACCGTGCACACTGGCACGCCAACGTTTTCCTGCGTGGTGCCAAATTTACCACGCATGCCAGTACACCAAACTTTTCCAAGGACACTCCGTGACTCCAATTCTGATCACTTCGAAGTTACTTTTCTGTGAATATTCACTTCAATTTCACCCCTCTGGCCCATCCAAGCTCAGTGTTGAACTGAATCTATGATACCATACTGTAATGATCCCTCTGGTCAACCCCAGGCTGGGGTATGCCACTCCAGAGAAACCAGTCATGCTCTGATACCATTCGGTAACATTCCCAGCCATCAGGTTGGGCCATGCTTCTCTAGGGAACACTTTCGTTCCCATACTGCGGAATATACAATAGCATACCCAGTAGTCAACTAAGCAATGCCACATAAATTTACTCTTTAAACTGCATGCAACTAAAACATATACATACATCACGCTCGCAAAAGATTTACATCTAAACATAAACAAACAATTACTTTATGTAACATACGACTTTTATATTGAAATAACAATAATTACATATATGCATCATTTATAGGAAATTACCCATAAGCACACAAGCAATCATAATCACATATATGATAAAATCGTAACATAGGCATGTAAATAAAAAAACAACATATCAATTTATCATAAAATTGGTACTTATCTTAGAAATACTATCACCAACTGCTTACAGACCATCCAAAAACCTCCTAGCCATAGACTACACTGTTCATCACTCTCAACAGTGAGTCACCCCCAAGCTGGAACTGAACTCCACCCAGGGTAAAGGGTTCTTATCCAGGCTAAGGCTCATGGACAATAGGAAAGACTCTGTCTTAGGTGCTCACTCAACTAACAACCTACAACCTCTCATTCCCCACATGCCTGTCCCACCCAAGGAAGTGTGCCCCTTCTCTTCTCAACAGTCCCACGACTGCCCCACTTCCCTTCCAGGGCTTCAGAAACAGGCTGGACCGGAAGTCTCAGAGCGCTGTAGCTACAGTTTATCACCTTTGGGAATCAATCCCCAACAATTCTCTCGCTCAGAGAACTACTCACGGGCTTTACAACCCACTTCTTCAATCCCGCTCCAAGCTAACTAGGTACACCAACCAAAAACGGTCCGGAAACATGCTTCAAAATGGTGAAATGGCTGTCTCAAGGGTAACATAATGTATGAGTGAAATGGTCATGGAATCATTGACTGGATAACTAAGTGTGTACATGAATCACTATGAACTCTTCGTGAAAATTAATCGTGAGAATGATGGTCCTCCCGCTGTTGGTAAGGTATCCATGAGAAATATCCCAATGAGCTAAGTTCCCCCATGATATGAATGCATGTCCCCAAATTGACACTTGTCATATCGAAAGTTACTTTTGTCCACTTGTCCCCAACTTTAGAACTTAGGATAAAATAATTATCCATACTTTATGTTTTAGTAAATATTAATATAATATTCCCTTGACTTTTGGCCTCCCTTTCCCTCACTGGTGAAGTTCAGTCCCCCATCTCTTTTATCGTGGTCGGTCTGCACGCAGTGATGTATTTTATATTAATCATGAGTCATGTACAAAGTAGGTGCATTGGCCCTTGTCATCTAGGCGTTCTGGCCTAATACCAAAACATAAGCATTTCAGCTTATAATACTAGCTCACCAGCCTATAATGCATATCATATACATAAAGGTTCGATGGCCTTAATATTGCATGCACTTTAGTTACTGTGTGCGGTATCCAGTGTCCTCAAGGTTGCGCACACTTTAGTTACTGCGCATGGTATATTGCGATGTGCATATTACATCATTTTACTGCGCAGTTCATGTGTGCACTATGCCACATGATGTGCATTATCAAATGAGGTCAAAACAACTCACCAGCTTAAGTATATTTATATTACATTCACAATTGGGTTTGGTTGAGGGATATTACAAGGTTCGTGGAAGGTCTGCATGTAGTTGGTGGCATTCTTACCAAGATAAGTTCCAATTGTGTGATAAATTTGCATGCTGCATTGTTATTTACGTGCTTATTTTTATGGGTTATCATATGTGTGGTTATAACTGTGTTTATTTTTATGGGTATTTCCTGTATATGATGCATGTATATGTTTACTGTTATTTTAGCGTGAATCCGTGTATTTACAGATGTATTTGTATGTTTATGTTTTATATATAATTCTTCCGCAAGAGTTTTGTGTGTGTATATTTTAATTGCATGCAGTTCAAAATTTTTATGTGGCATAGCTCAGTTGGATACTGGGTATGTTACAATATGTTTCGCAGAGAGAACATAAGAGTTCTCTGGCATAGCGTGGCTCGACATGAATGCCCGGGGACATTACAAATTGGTATCAAAGCATTAGTTTTCAACGATGAGCCTGGATGGGCCGAACAAGTTGAGTTGAAGAGAAATTCCATAGAGGATTTATTTCGAAGTGGCCAAATTTCAATTTGTAGAGCGTCCACAGTAAAATTTAGAAGCAACGACGTAGAATTGGGAAAAGCCCCAATTTCTATTATTAAATTTGGGGAAAATTGAGAAATTCGTCCAAGTGGTGAGATATTCCCAATTTAATATCTGTTCTAGCAAATTCGGATCTAGAATGGGTCGAATTTGAAGTTACAATGAAGCCATGATAGATGGAGCAAGTTTAGTGGTTAAAATTCTCAATTCACAAATTGATTTTGGATAAATTCGTTCCAGAAATGTCAACCCACAACGATTTGTTGTTGCAGAGGTTGAATTGGTGTTATCGGGGTTAAATTGAAAAAACTTTCATGGTTGCAGAATGTTGATGGTAAATTGGGGAAAATGTTAGGGAAAAGCCCCAATTTCTACAGCGGAATTCACCAGGAATTGATGCGTATAAAAAGGAATGTGCACAGGTCGGCGCATTAAAAATGCATGATGTGTAGTGGACAACTTGTGATATGTAAAAATTTGATGCCGCGTGGAAAAATGTTGGTGTGCATGTGTGCGCACTAAATTTTGGGCACCGCGTGGAAAAATGTTGGTGTGCAAGTGTGCGCACTAAATTTTGGGCGCCGCGCGGAAAAATGTTGGTATGCGGGTGCGCATGCTAAATTTAGCATTGCGCAGTGTGCATACACATAAGAAGTGTGTGCGGTGTGGACATTCATAATAACGTTGCACATGGTGTGCACAGTGTTGGCAGAGCGTAGAGGAGTTTGGTTAGTGCGTGCACAATGTGGGTATATGTTGTCATGCGACAGTTCAGTTAGCAATGCGTGAAAAATTTTGGTGCGCGGTGGAGAGGCACTAAAATCTGGCATGGTGAAATGCCTAGAGTATAATGCATGTGGAATATCAACGCGCGATACAAAAACTGCGTGCAACAGGTAATAGTGCAAGAACCAAAACTGCACGTGGTGGATATTGGCAAGTTATTGGCACGACAGAGAAGTGATACACAGTGGTTTTAAAGTGAGAGAAGCACAATTTACCTTGTGATGTTGCTGTACATGGTAACTATGGGTGTACAGGTCGAGCTTTGTGTGTGTGAAGTCATTTTGATGGTGAACAACAACAGAAAACCAATGATTTTATGTGACATTTTATATCATTTGAACGTCATCCTTTTGCAACACGTTTTTGAGGCCCTTAAGAGCGTTTCTATCAATTCAAAAACCACAAGACAGAGGTGTACCAAAGGTACACTCTATCTCTACATCTCAAATGAAAGAGCTAAGATATATCTTTCTAATGGTGCAAATTGTTCGTCAAACAAATGTTTTACGAGAAAGTTACAACTTAAACAATGAACGGTAAGTTTTAAGACCCAACTAACTTCAAAGAGCCATAAATTTCTGCTCCGGAATCTGATTGAGGTACAGGAGCAGTCAATGGAAATATATTGAACCATAGAATACATTCCAAGAGCTAAATTAAATTTATGGGCATGTTAAAAGTGTTAATATGGAAAATAAAGTACCTGTAGAATATCAACTATAATATGGTATTTTGGCCTAGAACGTCAACCGACTGTAATTAGCATCCTAGAACCTAGAAAGAGGTGAAACTTGGACAGAGTGTCCATAAAGTGTATATGAGGAAACCCAATTGATCTCCTATGAAAATTCCAAAGGAGTAGGTGAAAAAATTCATATTTACAGCACAGAGTTGCGCCAAGTTGAAAAATGAATAGAAAAATTAATGGGCAATTGTCAAATAACCATAACTTTTTCTACGCAAGACTCAGAATTGAGCATGGGAGCATGCGTTGGAAAGGTATTGGAAAGTGGAATCTAATTATCACCCAAAAAATTGATCAGGGAATTCAATTCTATAGGAAATCAAAAGAAATAATTCTGATATATTATGGAACCAGAGTGGTTCATATTTTCATGAAATTGATAAAACAATTAGCCTGACAAAGTTTTGTTGGTTGCACATTTTCCAGAGTTAAAAAAAACTAGATCAGATCAAGATAAACACAGATTCCAGAGGAAGGGAAGAGGCACAGGGGACTTACAGTCAATACGATGAGATTAGAGGGATGGATGTCCATTTGGGCATTACAGGAACAAACTCCAATGGACATGGAGATGAAAGAAATGAAAACATGAATATGGCAGAGACCATTAAAAATTTGCAGAAGGATGTCCAAAGCCATAAAGTTGATAATGAAAGGCTTATGAGAGCCAAGGAGCAACAAGATGACTTCAAAATGAAGTTATTGGAGAGCTTGAGCATAATATAAAAGAAATTGGACAAGGAGAGTGGCTCAAGCAAATTAGGAAGTCACAAGTGTTCTGATGAGAAAAGAAGAGAAAGAAGTGTTAGAAGACATCACCACCACTCCTCGAGGCATTCCGATAAGAGATCACATAACAAATCAAGTCCATCCCCTATCAGGAAGAACAAGAGGTCTGGGGTGGATGAGCTACGAGGAGAAATGAATAAAATCAAACCTCCTACATTTGATGGTGAGCACAAGAAGGATGAAGATGCAGAGACATGGTTGTTGGGAATGAGAAAGTATTTTCAATTGCATAATTATTCTTCTCATGCAGAAGGTAGAATTGCTATCTATCAACTCAAGGGAAAGGCATCCATGTGGTGGGATCATCTTGTGCATGTGCAACACATTAAAGAGAAAAATGTTACTTGGAGGTAATTCAAGAAGTATTTTGAGAAGAAATACTTGACTAAAAGATACTATGACAAGAAAATCAAAGAGTTCTTTGAACTCAAGATTGGGAGTATGACAATAGGTGAATATGAGAGAAGGTTTCTAGAACTATTGAAGTATGTCTCTTTCATCAAGGATGAGACAGTTAAGATTCAGAGGTATTTGAGTGGACTGCCATCATTCATCAGTGAAAAAATACAATATGATGATCCAAAGACATTGGAGGAGACCATAAGGCGAGCTAATTGCCTTTATGATCAGCAGAAAGCAAGGCCAAGTTTCCAAAAAGATTGGGAAGACAAAAATAAATTCAAGGTGGATAAGAAGAAGAAGGGATCTAAGCCACCATTCTTCAAAAATAATCCACAGGGACAACAAAATCCTAGAGAACCCAAAACGATCGAAGCATGAGGTCCAAGGCCAAGGAAGACATCTATGCAATGTTGGGGTTGTAAAGGAGATCATTTGTACAGAGATTGTCCTCACAGAGGTGAAAAAGTGAGAACTGTTCACAATGTACAACAAGCTAAAACAGTGGAGGGCATGGGTAGAAATGTGTCAAGGATCTATGCATCCCTGGACAACAAGCAAGCAGAGTATCAATCACATATGATTGAAGTGGAAGGTATGATCAATAAGCAAACCATTTCTATTTAATTGATTCAGGAGCTAGTCATAGTTATATAGATCCTAAGATGGTGGAAAGTTTTCAATTGCCAAGAAGCAAGCATGGGAAATCTTGGTTGGTGCAGCTGGCTACAAGAGCCAAAATAAAAGTTAATGAGATAGTTAAGTCATGTCTTATGGACATGAATGGACTGAACACCAGGGAAGATTTGAACATCTTTCCTTTATGTTCCTATGACTGTCTAATTGGGATGGATTGGTTGGACCAACATCATGCCATTCTAGACTTCCATAACAAGGCCTTTACTTTCTTGTATGAGGAAGAGACCCTAAGGAAGGTGCAGGGAATTCCCAGGGAAGTAACCATTCGAGAAATTTCAGCATTGCAGCTGAAGAAATGTTACAGAAAAGGGTGTCAAATATTTGCAACACATATGGAAGAGACACCTAAAGATAAGGTGCCAAATTTAGAAGATTATGCAGTCTTGGAAGAATTTTAAGATGTGTTCAAGGAGGTACCAGGACTACCCCCAAAGAGAGATATTGATTTCTGTAACACACCCACTAAGAAATTCCAATTTTTTCGGCCTTTTCTTCTTTTCTCCGAGGAATAGAATTTCTTCGAGTCCCTATTGGACCTAATACAGATCCTATCATCCCTTATCTGTACTCATCTGATCGGTGGTTATGGCCACAGGCCTTACCAGAGGGTACTTATCGACTTTCGCGATACAGGTATTCCCTTGTTCATTTCAGGATTTCATCCATCGGAATTTCGCGGCTAGCAAATTACCCTTGAGAGTCCCGGGCACCGGAAAGCTGAAACACCAAAACCATGTGTGTGAATCCATTTCAGGACTTCGCCTATCGGGATTTCACAAGTCGGGAGTTCGGGGGATGTGATGACAGAAGGTCTCACATCAGGGTCTTCTGGGAGCTGAACTCCGAATTACTAACTCTAAGCATACTTCCTTGTTTTGGGATTTCCACCATCGGGAATTCAGGATATGCGACGATAGGAGGTCTCGCACTTAGGTTTCCCGGGAGCCAAAACTCCGAAACCTTAACATACGTATAGTTGTATATATGTGTAGCTCAGTCCAATATGGGAATTCATAGACTGGGTTTTCGGGACTGGTGAGCATAAGCAAACTTACCGTCAGGTATCCTAGGTGTCGAAACACTGACACATCAAATACCGTCCGTGTTAAGCCATTTCAGAACTTTGTAAGTCAGGAATTTAGGAGATGTGAGTACAAGGGAATACGCCCTTGAGCATTCTGATTTCCAAATGACGAAGTCTCGTAACCTATCCGCGTATTGTTCTTTCGGGACTTCACCCATCGAGATTTCAGGACTGATGTGTACAAGAAGACTGACCCTTGGGTTTCCCGGTGGCTGAAACACCGAAACACCAAGGCTTACCCATGCTAGACCTTTTCAGGTTTTCTTACTTCGGGATTTTTCAATGTGCGATGACAAGAGGTCTCACACCTAGGTTTCCCGGGAGCCGAAACTCCGAAAGCGCCAAGCTCTAACATGATTCACTATTTCGGGAATTCATCCATTGGGATTTCGTGAGTTGGGGGTTTCAAGACTGGAAAACACGTGGGGCCCACACTTAGGTACCCCAGGTGCCAAAATACTGAAATATGATAACTTTTCCACACTCTATCTTTGGAGATATCGCAAGTCGTGATTTCGGGACTTGTGAGTGCAAGGGATTTTACCCCTAGGTGTCCCAGGTACCAAAATGATGAAATGTTGAGGTCCACAAGGACCATTCTACCTCGTGCAAGATTTTAAGACTTAAACCATAACATCCTCCTTCGGGTCCTCAGGTAATTTACACCAGGTTTTGAAGACCAGACTCGAAGGTATTCTCGAAGGTAAGGGAGTGGTCTCGAAAGGGTGCCTTCGTGAGGAAATCTATCCAAGGCATCAGGTAGGACAAACACAGAAACAAATCTCCCAAGAGAAGACATGAAAATCTGTATTAGTTCATCATATATATACATATATAAACATAAGCCATACGTGGTCTTTCCAATAAAAACATGCAGCCATCATTTCTGATCAAAACACCATGTAGACAGTCTTATACTGAAACCATTCATAATTGCACAGACTATGAACATACATGTCAGCATATAAATTTCAAGAT
>JASDQU010738417.1:134262-144658 GCA_032191745.1 Picea mariana | reverse complement strand
AATTCGTCCTCATTATTGAAGAGTTTCCATAGTGGAAATAATAAATCTATTGTTTCTTATTGATTCGTTTTAGATACCTTCACTAAAATATAAATTGACAAACATGAATAGTTATGATTGGATAGAATTAGTAACTTGAAGGAATTGGAAATTATTGAGTTTGAGTAGGAAAGCACAGGTCAACCATTTTGTCATGATGTGGAGTTTTTTATCCAATAAAAAAAATGTGATTATTGTGACATGGTAAAATGTTTGCTAATTTTTTTTTACATAGACTTGACATTTCCCCTCATGTATTTCACTTTTCATAAAGCTGTTTCCTTTTATCCCACTCATATAAAACACATTTTTTTTACATTCTTTTCCCCCAATTTATGCAATTAAAATGAATGCGTTATATTTGGCCTTCAATTATGTGCAAAAAACATGGTTCTTTGACAACATGGTATATTATAAAAGTATATTTATTTAGCATGTGAAATCATSATTTTGTGATTAATGGTTTAAAATGACCCCATCATGATTGATATTTGAGTATAGACARTGAATATGAACTTTCATTCATTCTTGTTATTTTTCCATCTTCCACAAATTACAATTCCTTTATCATCTTCCTAGTCATATATATTTTCCCTTTCCATGCATTCCCTGGTTCATATGTTCAAAAGAAAAGACAACCGATTATATACAAAGGTGTTTTAAAGAATATTTTCAAGATTAGTTTTTGGAAATATGAAATGAAATTTGGATGGTTGCAAAGTTATGGATTTTCTTCCATTTTTTTCCATTTTTCCATGCATCTCTCCCTTTTATGTTTAATGACTGTGCTACTCAGAGCCAATACTTAATCATATTTAACAAATTGTAATTGATGTTTATTATGATGGGTTTGTATCTTGCTTCAAGTATGTTATAAAAATGTTATAATGATGACATATAAATGAGTTTCTTTAGCCATGGCAGTAACCATAATGGAAACAGAGGAAACACAGGTCAAAGAGGAAGAGTACATAATGTTTTTGGGAAATGAGAAAGGAATAAAAGAATGATATTCTCAATTCACTTTGATTCCAACTCAAAGGAGTTCAATCAGTTGGTGCAAACCAACTATTTGAACCTGGATGGTTATCCTGATTTGCATCCACCACAAGCACCTATTTCTCCTCCTCTATAACAACATCCAAGCATTGTTGATTTTCCTAATCCACCTCATATGCAACCAACCAATTATGGCTGGGAGAACATTCCTGCAAATCCTCCTTCCAACATAGTTCAATGGCTTGATGTTTCATCTACACCACCTCCCCCTATGCATCCTATGCTTCACATTGCTTCTGCACCCTCTATGACACATTCTGTCCAAGTTCCCATAAACTACAAATCATTTCCCCTTGAACCTCAGTTGGATAAATGAAAAGAAACTAAAATTTCCCCAAGCTTGGACTCATCCGAGGCCTCCTCCATACAATCAGGACTACCCCTTGTTCAAGAAGAAAATGATAAAAGAAAAATGACTTTTAATGACATGCACCCTAATATTGTGAAACTAGAAGAAAGGAAGCTAGTTGATCTAGAATTGCTTAAGAAAAGGGCTTCTCTTTTGAAGGAAAGTAGACAAAGGGAGGCCACTTCAAACAAAAAATACAATTCCTGATTTTATTTTTATTTGATGACATTTTCACTTTGAATTTCGATGCATATTTTTGGAACAATAGATATGATATTAATTTCGATTTTTTTTGTATCATTCCATTATAATATTTTTGGGATATACAAGTATTTGATGATGTGGCATATTCATATTGGTTTCTTTTTGATATACTTTATGATGCTGTTATATGCATGATATTTGATTAAAATACGGAGTTACAAGGGAAATGTTGAAAATAAAAGGAATAAAAGACACATGGGGACTCCACCTATTAATTATTATTTACAATTTTCCCTTATTTTTGTCCTCTCCTAACTTAAGTTCTTCAATTTTATAACAAAAGGTAGTTGAACCACTTAAACTACTTTTTGATGACATAAAAGGAGGAGAACACGGACAAATACATAAATGAGAAAATAGAGAGATAAACTTTTGATAAGGGTTATTCTAAAGGTGGTGAAAGAAAGAATGGGGAAGCATTGATTATTGACATGCTACAAATAGTCAAGACTATGATGCACTTGTAGATTGGATTGATCTAGTTCAATTTCCAATCTTAATTTCTTCTTTGAGATACCAATTGTCTATGTATGAGTCAAATTACATCTTAAACTTCTAAGTCTAAGTCTAATCCAAACCCTTGCAGGGGTTTGTAAAGAGAAACTCAGTTCAAACTCGATTGTAACTCATAATGATATCAACAAAATCATCTGCCGATTTCTTCTCATTTATGAGACTTTTTGTGCTTTGAAATTTCAGATTTATGTTATCTTGAATTTACTTATTCAATAGTTTATAAATTTCATTTGCAAACACTTTTTCTATTTTAAAATTGATTTAAAATAAAATCATACATATTTAATAATAGTATTAGATCCAATAATTATTTCTTGAGGTTTGATTGAGATTTTTGATAGGCTATAAGCCCAATGTGATAATCCTGTTTATCTCACCTAGCCTAATGAGATTAAAAAATGCTTGAGTGAGGATTTATCCATGTCAGACAATTTTCTTAGGTTGATGGACAATTGGTATGGATTGTTGGTTGTCATTGATGTCAACCCTTGAAGAAAGTCTGATAGCAAATTCTGGTAGCACAAAGGTTTGGGTAATGGACCCAACTTTGTTTGATGGATAATGGTATGAGTTTTGATATATTTGCAGGTAAGACTATTCCACATGGATAGTGCATGTCATGCCATTTTCGGTGGTATGTGGAATGTCACATAACTCCTCACAGTTAGAGAGTTATGGCCATGTGAAGTTGGAGAACCCTCACGAGTCATCTAGAAGCCCCAAAAGGTCAAAGTAGTCAAAGTGGTTTAAGAGATTTTAGAAGATAAATAATAAAGTGAAGTGAAGGTAAAGAGGTCACATGTTCAAATCCAGAGGGGGGTAGGGTATGTATACCTTCGTAGACTTTACCAGTCAAATCGCTGGGCGGAGGGGGGTCCCTTGTCCCACAAACAAGGGGGTCTCATACACCAATTTGGTGTGCTGGCTTGGCCGTGACCTTAAAAATAGATTATTATTATTATTATTATACTATAAGTCAAAGTGAATACAAAATAAATTATTTAAATAATAAATTTAATGGAGAAATTACTAAGTGGACAAGTGGTTAGCCATAAAATAAGGAAAGTGGGTTAAGATGGTTAGAAGGTAACCCCTTGAGGTAAAGTGAAGTGATGAGTGTACTATAAGTCAAAGTAGATACAAAATAAATTATTTAAATAATAAATTTAATTGATAAATTACTAATTGGACAAGTGGTTAGAAGTTGGTTAACCCTAAAATAAGGAAAGTGAGTTAAGATGGTTAAAAGGTAACCCCTTGAGGAAGCTACATGAAAGTATAAATAAGAGGCAAGACTCTCTCATTTTAATCACACTTGAGCATATTGAATATCTACATGTGACTGAGGTAACCAAAGAATATCTAAGCTGAATTTTAGAGGGAAGGTGAAGTAAAGAAAGCTGAAATTCAAGGGAGGATACATTCTTTTGATGATGCCTTCTAAGGTATGTTATTTACAGGTCATCTCACCATTTTCGCAATACCGTTTTTTCTAGAATGACTCATATCGTAAAATTGGGAGGCCATTGAGGAAACATATCCAATTAGCTGTGACAAAAATTTCAGCTTGTTGGTCATTGTATTTTTGGAGTTACACTCCATGGAAAATAGGGTTTGTGGCTAGTCCTGAAACTAGTCTAAAACATATGTTTCGGGTAAAAACGTCATAAATTCTTCATAAAAGATCCAAATTCATTAAGACCAAATGTGTTGGTTAGAGTAAAGTATTTAGTATTATTTGTACAATTTTCAGATCCATGCAACAAATATTCCGTGTGGGGCACACTCTACAAGTTCGCTCTCTAGAATAAACCAAAATTCAACAAGGTATGCCATTTTTGCTATAACTCCTTTTCTGAGAGGTTCCAAGTAGTGACACCTAGAGGAATTGCATAAAACACAATGAAGAACATTGTGTACTATTTTCATATCTTTATTCATTACAAGTACATGGTTATGATTATTTCAAGTTAGGGTTGTTGACTAATCCAAAACTAGTCATGTGAGACTAAAGTAAAGTTTGCTGAAAATGCTAGTCTCTTGTTGTTAAAGTTAAGGAAGGTCTGCAGGTATGTGATCATATACACCAGGTCTATTTCATAGTTACAAATTATATTTGGATGATGAAATTGATGAGGGCTTTTGGTTGAGGTACATGTTGGGTACATGGTTGAGACAAGTAGTTGATGAATTGACACATACATGAGGTGTATTGTTGATGATGTTGGTACATATTGATGAGTCATTATTGATGAGTAGTTGATACATGATTGGTACATACTTGGTACATGGTTGGGGGCACTTTCTAGTAGTATTGTTGACACATGGTTTATGGACGATGTAGCATACTTGTATTGGTATATTATTAGAAACGCATATTGATCTTGGTGATGATTATGAGTTGTTGTGTTATGCTTGGTTGATGCACATCTTTGAGAGTTGTATTGGTGATTGATCTTGGTGAATAGATCTGCTTTGGTTGATAAGATTGATGAGACAGGTTGTTGTGATAGGTTATTTGGACGGGTTGTTGTGACAGGTTATTCATATAGGTTTGGTGCATGGTTGATGGACTTGTTCATGGCATAGGTTGGTGCATGGTTGATGCACTTGTTTATGGTACAAGTTGATTACAGGTTGTTTGGTATAGGTTGGTGCATGTTTGATGCACTTATTTATGGTACAGGTTGATTACAGGTTAAGGTACAGGTTGATGCATGGTTCAGGTTATTGGTACAAGTTGTTTGTTGCAGGTTGATTGGTACATGTTTACAGTAGTATATCTCATAGTGATAGTGTGACAGTGGTTCCATCATTCTACTTATACGTTAGGGCCGTTGGACGGGGAAAGGACAAGTGGTTGTAGCCACCTTCCGGTTGTAGCTGAAGAACATAGGAGATTGTAGCTTCCTTCTGGTTGTAGCCAGAGAATTGGGGAGTTGGAGCTTCCCTCAAGTTGTAGCCTGAGAAACTAGGGGGTTGGAGCCTCCTTTCAGTTGCACCTAGAGAACAAAGGAAGTTGGTGCTTCCAATGAATGCAATTCTTAAAGAAATATAAGAAAAAACATTCCATGGTTTTCTCCCACTTTGGGTTTCCACGTAAAACACTGGTGTACTGTGTATGTGTGTGATTGCTCATTTGTTCATTGTTTATTTACTCTACAAATATTGGATGATAATGATACATTGATATAACACTTGCATTTTATGGTGAAAAAGGATTAAATTTCTCTATTACTGATTCACCCCACCTCTCAGTAATCCAACAATCCATTCCTCTCATCAACATTTATTTGGTGACCATACTGGGGTGCGGATTTTTATTCTTTGGTTGCTATTTTCTATTTTCTTTTTATATTCTTATAATTCGCAACTTTGCTTACCCTGCAACAACCAAACTTGAGGTTTCGTCTTCCCCACCAAAGAAGCATTTCTTTAGGTCTTTTTGATTTTATCCTAGAAACTCCCTGCACTCACAAAGAACTTTAACATTCTTGGGAGACTATGTTGATGTTTGGAAAATGTTGAGAAGACATTCTACGAGATTAATAACTATTAAATAATATTATTAATATAATATATCTATAATATAAGGTATACATATATATGATAAATAAGTAGTTATTTATTATCCAAAGGACACATCCTTTCATGGATGGTCACCATATGTTCTTTATATATGACACATTCATCATTGTAATAATCGATTGATATCACACATCATCTCATATAAAAATTTAACATAGTATTGGAGCGGGACTGGGATTGAATCCATCACGGGAGGGCCCGGGTAAACAAAAGGGAATCTAGACTTTGGCAAGGCGAAGCCTTTGCGTGTCTATGGGTGATGGAAATATTTTATCATCATCTTGTCTTTCATTTTAAGTTTCTTGTAGTCTCCTGAGAAATGAAGCAAAACCAATTGATGAGATATTATAAAAACCTGACCTTCACGACAATGAAGGTGCGTAACAATAAGAAACTATAATCGGTTGGTTTGACAAAGGGTTTTGGGGCCTTTTATCTCCTACTTCCAATTCCAGTAGCTTAGCTTGGAAGGATTGAATCTCACACTTTCCACTTGTTTCTTCAGAGGACGATTTCTACTTCAGATATGCGTGGACCAACGTACTTGGCTGGTATACCTTCAGAGGATGACAATTATTATGAAAACATTCATCATTCTACTATTCAATGGAATAATATTATGGCCAGCTATGGTGACTCCGTGTATTAGATTTCCCACTCATTTTTTTGATGTTATTACAAGCTATGTGTATTCATGTGGAATATTATATGTATTGCCTCTCCATACATCCTCAAAAAATTAGAAGAGTGAGTTGTGAGGGTATGTCTGTATAGAAATTCGATTCATTCTCCAGAGATATTACCATAACAAATCTTGGAGAAACATGGCCATTCTAGGTGGGTCTATTGTAGGGGGATTGATTGCCTTTTCTATATGCATGTTTATAATGTGAAACAAAATGAGATCCACGACTATAGAGAAACCAATCCTGATCACACAAACACAAACAAAAGATTCTATGTTCTCCCTGTCGTATATATAATTTTATCATATTTAGAAAGGTGTGATAGCGTTTCATGATAGTTTTTCAATCCCCATATAATGTATATCTTGGAAACATTGACAGAAGCAACATGGAAGTTTCATGAAGATAATAAGCTGCAGAGGGAGGGAACAACATTGGAGGATTAGTGGGTGGTGATGTGAGAATGCATGGAGGGAGTCCCAAGGGAGGGAAGAACCCATTGGTGATAAAGGCGTTAACGCTGGTAGTGGTAATGGCATGAAACCTCTTTGTGCTAGTTGTTTTAATACAAAAGAACCATTTGAAGAAATACACTATGAATCTCGACATTGTGTTGTTGAAGTGGAGCGGTGCATGGTGATAACCAACTAGTGATCAAGAGTGCATAGCAAATCCTGGATTTTCTTGTGTTAGGGTTTACATTCAATGCATGCATGTTGCTACCGTAGCTTGAGTGATTATACAGGGTGATTTGCGATGGCTGGATGGATGGTAGTTGGTCGATGAAGTGCGTAAAATGGAACACACCTAATATTTTCCATGAGTGAACTTCTTCCTATAGTGAGCAATGGTGCATGGCCACAAAATGCACTAATGGTCACAATTTGTTTTTCTTTTCGGGCTATTGTATGGTGTAAAGTGATAATTACACTCTAATAAAATACAAACCAAGATGTAGCTTTGAGTTGGATCTTATCCTTTTACCATTATGATTCTAAATGTTTAGAAAAACATTTCTAAATGGTGCAATGGTGAGTGAAGTTGATTCACATGTGATTAATGCAACAATATAGACAATGGAAAATGTGGAAATACATTATGACGATTGTAAGGGGAATATTGTTTAAAACATACAAGTCAATAAATAGAAGACATGAAAAATCATATGTAAATGGATATCATATCGAGAGGGAGGACTATACAGATTATTGGGACAATCAGCCTAAGCATTGGTACATGACAACATCTATTTGTGTGAGTTATGGCATTGGAGATTTGCACTCTTACATTATAGGGATTTACCATCATTGAAGAGGATGGTCACATGACTTCCAGAGCTTTAGGTAGAGCAAGATGGAATTTGCAGGGGATGTGCACCTAGAAAGAATGCCAAGAGATATTTTTCGAGCATTGACAATAGGTCCAAGGGGATCTTGGATATAGTACATTTAGATGTATGTGGACCTATGATAGTTGCATCTTTGGGTGAATTCCTGTACTATGTGATATTCATTGATGATTTCTCCTGGATGACATGGACATTCTTCATGAAGACCAAGGATGAGGTCTTCAACAGATTCCAAGAGTTCATGGCTTAGGTAGAGAATTGGGCGGACCTTCTCCTAGATTGGGTTGTAGACCAAGGGATATAAGATACATTTATCACAAGGGTATACTTGTGGTAAATGGGCCCAGACGTAGTCCTTCCTTGACCATGAAAAGGAGTGATATGGACTTGAAGTGCTTGAGGTTCTTTCCACATGTCATATAGCATCATACTGACATTCACTCATAAGGGTGTACCTGTGGTGAATGGCCCTGGTGTGGTATTTGTCCTTAGTCATGCTGATTTGACTAGGAATGATAAATATTTGAGATGCTAGATTCTATCACATGCGGACCTAGAGTGAGTTTGATATTAAAGAGAGTCAATTTCTCAGAGGGGGAGCCACAGAGGGATTTTCCCCTTGGTTCATGTGGGAGAGAGGCAACTCCCATGAATAATAGACATGTGTCATGAGTCTAGGGTGAAGTTTGTATACTTCAAATACAAGCTTATCATGATGCAAAATGTCTCCCTTGTTGAGAGGGAGTGTCGATGTTTGGACAACATCGAGAAGACATTCTCCCATATTAATAATTAATAATTATTAAATAATATTATTAATATAGTATATTTATAATATAAGGTATAAATATATATAATAAATAAGTAGTTATTTATTATCCAAAGGACACATCCTTTCATGGATGGTCACTATATGTTCTTTATATATGGAAAATTCATCATTGTAATAATCGATTGATCTCACACATAATCTCATATAAAAATTCAACAGACTATTGCTCGTGAAATTGTGATTCGAGAACAAAGAGAAGCCATTCAAAGGTAACCTCAAAATCAACCTCCTTAATATAGGGTTGTCTTATGACTACCCTATCTTGTTCTTCAAGATGAAAAAATGTCATACCCATAAATTCAATCCTTTCTTTGAGATAGGAAGGAGAAAAGTAGTCCTATAGAATCTTCAGCCAAGACTTAGAAGATATTTATTAGATTATGAGACCGAGGTATCAATTATTTCAATATCTTTTCCTCTCAGGCAACCTACAATGAATTCTTTTGGTGGTTTTAGTAGTACTAACATATCTACTTCATTGTAAACTTCAACTTCTTCTTTAATTTGAAGCATGCATAGCCACTACAACCCTATCCAATTAACTACAAATCCCACAAAAATTATCAAACAATACAATTTATTTCAATTTGAAGAGGATGAAAATACTACTCCATGACATGTGTCCTCTCCTTTAGATTTGGCTCCAACCAATACACCTCTTCCAAAGTTTAAAGATCATTTTCCTTAATTTTCTGGAAATGGACATATTTCAGTTAATGAGCATCTAGTTGCCTTTTCAAATGCATGCCATAATATTGGAGCAAATGAAAATGATACTTACATGAGAATTTTTGTTAACTCTTTGGAAGGAAAGGCCACAACTAATTTCTTTGAATTACCACCTAAGATATTTACAACTTTGGATGAATTATAAAATTGGTTCAAATCAACCTATGGACAACCTCAAGGTCCAACGTATTTGTTGAAATAATACAATAATATTGTCTACAGTAAAGGTGAAATAATTAAATCATTTGATCTGCATTTCACTAAATTATACAATCAGATTCTAKAAATCATTAGGCCACACAATCAAGCTTCCTTAATGCATTATTATAACACATTACCTTCTACCTATCATTATAGGTTATAGGAAAAGAAGCTAAMATTTTGGGATCTACATTACATACTTGTTTAGAGTTTGAGGAGCAGTTGACAAGGACCGGGCTTCCTATTGAAGATTATGTAAAAAAAATGACATGTCAACTATGTTACAAYTGGTTCAAGATACGAGCATTAGAATGATTATTTTCAAAATAAAAGGGATAAATTCCACTTCTACTTCAACTAAAACCTCTAACCAGGTTGCCTTAAGAAATCAAACTCATAGCTTCCAACCTAAGGCTATTCTCTCAAGGACTTGGTGTAATTTTTGTGAGGAGAATCATGATGAAAATACTTGTGAGATAAAAAATAATGTGAGAGAGCACATATTTTTCAAAAGGACTGATACAACAATTGTTACCATAGATTGGGCTCAAGAATAGGAAGTGATTATGGTTGACACCCGAAACAAATCATATTAGAACGAGGGAAAGGAATTTCCTCTCAAGACTACTTTTGCTCCTAGTTCATCCTCTCAACAAACTAATTCTTAGATTATGAGTGGTACCCAAAATCTAGAGCTTTCAACCTCATATTCTTCATCTAAATAAAATATCTTGAAACAATTGTCTACAATCAAAGTATATGCATCTTTATTGGACATGATCACT
>JASDQU010738417.1:117102-134212 GCA_032191745.1 Picea mariana | reverse complement strand
GTTACCCATCAAACAATCTTGGGTCCATTACCCAAACCTGTGGTCTCCAACTTCTCATGGCCATAACTCTCTAACCGTGAGGAATTATGTGATGTTCCACATACCACCAGAAATGGAATGAAAAACACTATCCATCTAGGATAGTTTCACCAACAATTTCCTTGATCTTCATCTCATTATTCCTCATACAAGCATGGGTCCTCCTACTCCACAAAGCGTCTTCCCGTGAGGGCTTTCACCATAAGGGGACCACTTTAGAGTTCATCCATTTGTACACCTTATCAATCATGATAAGACAATATTGAGTCATCTATACATTTTTCCAACAATGCATCATATACCAATGGAACCACATCGATCCATCTTCATCATGTATCAATGACAACTCATTGATCCATCTTCATCTATGCATTCTCATCAAGGACAATACATATTATATTACATCAATCATCAATCAATCGATCCTTTGACATCAATCAATCACTTGACATCAGTCAATGACATCAATCAATCAAACCATTGGCATCAATGACAACATGATCCAACATGATGGTCGGGAGAACATTCCTGCAAATCATTCTTCCAACATAGTTTGATGGCTTGATGTTTCATTTCCACCACCTCCTCGTATGCATCCTATGCTTCACATTGCTTCTGCACCCTATATGACACATTCTGTCCAAGTTACCATAAACTACAAATCATTTCCCCTTGAACCTCAGTTGGATAAATGAAAAGAAACTACAATTTCCCTAAGCTTGGACTCATCTGAGGCCTCCTCCATACAATCCAGACTACCCCTTGTTCAAGAATAAAATGATAAAAGAAAAATGAATTTTAATGACATGCACCCTAATATTTTGAAACTAGAAGAAAGGAAGCTTTTTGATCCAGAATTTCTCTTTCGAAGGAAAGTAGACAAAGGGAGGCCACTTCAAACAAAAAATACTATTCCTGATTTTATTTTTATTTGATGACATTTTCACTTTTGACTTTCGATGCATATTTTTGGGACAACAGATATGATATTATTTTCAATTTTTTTTGTATCATGCCATTATAATATTTTTGGGATATACAAGTATTTGATGATGTGGCATATTCATATTGGTTGCTTTTTGATATACTTTATGATGCTGGTATATGCATGATATTTGATTAAAATATGGAGTTACAAGGGAAATGTTGAAAATAAAATGAATAACAGACACATGGGGACTCCACCTATTAATTATTATTTACAATTTTCCCTTATTTTTGTCCTCTCCTAACTAAAGTTCTTCAATTTTATAACAAAAGGTAGTTGAACCACTTAAACTACTTTTTGATGACATAAAAGGAGGAGAACAAGGACAAATACAAAATGGATAAAATAGAGAGATAAACTTTTGATAAGGCTTATTCTAAATGTGGTGAAAGAAAGAATGGGGAAGCATTGATTATTGACATGCTACAAATAGTCAAGACTATGATGCACTTGTAGATTGGATTGATCTAGTTCAATTTTCAGTCTTAATTTTCTTCTTTGCGATATCAATTGTCTATGTGTGAGTCAAATTACATCTTAAACTTCTAAGTCTAATTCTAATACAAACCCTTGCAGGGGTTTGTAAAGAGAAACTCGGTTGAAACTCGATTGTAACTTATAATGATATCAACAAAATCATCTGCTGATTTCTTCTCATTTGTGAGACTTTTTGTGCTCTGAAATTTCAGATTTATGTTATCTTGAATTTACTTATTCAATAGTTTATAAACTTCATTTGCAAACACTTTTTCTATTTTAAAATTGATTTTACATAAAATCATACATATTTTATAATAGTATCAGATCCAATAATTATTTCTTGAGGTTTGATTGAGATTTTTGATAGGCTATAAGCCCAATGTGATAATCATGTTTATCTCACCTAACCTAATGAGATTAAAAAATGATTGAGTGAGGATTTATCCATGTCAGACAATTGTCTTAGGTTGATGGATAATTGGTATGGATTGTTGGTTGTCATTGATGTCAACCCTTGAAGAAAGTTCGATAGCAAATTCTGGTAGCACAAAGGTTTGGGTAATGGACCCAACTTTGTTTGATGAATAATGTTATGAGTTTTGATGTATTTTGAAGTAAGACTATTCCATATGGATAGTACATGTCATGTCATTTCCGGTGGTATGTGGAACGTCACATAACTTCTCACGGTTAGAGAGTTATGGCCATGTGAAGTTGGAGAACCCTCATGAGTCATCTAGAAGCCCCAAAAGGTCAAAGTAGTCAAAGTGGTTTAAGAGATTTTAGAAGGTAAATAATAAAGTAAAGTGATGAATATACTATAATTCAAAATGAATAAAAAATAAATTATTTAAATAATAAATTTAATGGAGAAATTACTAAGTGGACAAGTGGTTAGA
The DNA here is from genome assembly GCA_032191745.1 of Picea mariana. Classification (NCBI taxonomy): domain Eukaryota; kingdom Viridiplantae; phylum Streptophyta; class Pinopsida; order Pinales; family Pinaceae; genus Picea; species Picea mariana. Next base: position 131,806 of record JASDQU010738417.1, on the reverse strand, counting down.
AGTGGGTTAGCCATAAAATAAAGAAAGTGGTTTAAGATGGTTAGAAGGTAACCCCTTGAGGTAAAGTGAAGTGATGAGTGTACTATAATTCAAAGTGGATACAAAATAAATTATTTATATAATAAAGTTAATTGATAAATTACCAATTGGACAAGCGGTTAGAAGTTGGTTAACCCTAAAATAAGGAAAGTGGGTTAAGATGGTTAAAAGGTAACCCCTTGAGGAAACTACATGAAAGTATAAATAATAGGTGATACTTTCTCATTTTAATCAAACTTGAGAATATTGAATATCTACATGCGACTGAGGTGACCAAAGGATATCTAACATAAATTTCAGAGGGAAGGTGAAGTAAAGAAGACCAAAATTCAAGGGAGGATAAATTCTTTTGATGATGCTTTCTAAGGTATGTTATTTACAGGTCATCTCACCATTTTCGCAATAACTTTTTTTCTAGAATGATTGAGACTTTGAAAGGGAGACCATTGAGGAAACATATCCAATTAGCTGTGATACAAATTTCATCTTGTGGGTTGTTGTATTTTTGGAGTTACACTCTGTGGAAAATAGGGTTTGTGGCTAGTCCTGAAACTAGTCTAAAACACGTGTTTCGGGTAAAAACGTCATAACTTCTTCATAACATATCCAAATTCATTAAGACCAAATGTGTTGGTTAGCATATAGTATTTATTATTCTTTGTACAATTTTAAGATTCATGCAACAAATATTCCGTGTGGGGCACGCTCTACAAGTTCGCTCTCTAGAATAAACCAGAATTCAACAAGGTATCTCATTTTTGCTATAAATCCTTTTTTGAGAGGTTCCAAGTAGTGACACCTGGAGGAATTGCATAAAACAAACTGAAGAACATTGTGTACTATTTTCAGATCTTTATTCATTACAGGTACATAGTTATGATTATTTCAAGTTAGGGTTATTGACTAATCCAAAACTAGTCATGTGAGACTAAAGCAAAGTTTGTTGAAAATGCTAGTCTCTTGTTGTGAAAGTTAAGGAAGGTCTACAGGTATGTGATCATATACACCAAGTCTATTACATAGTTACAAATCAGATTTGGATGATGAAATTGATGAGGGATTTTGGTTGAGGTACATGTTGGGTACATGGTTGAGACAAGTAGTTGTTGAATTGGCACATACATGAGGTGTGTTTTTTATGATGTTGGTACATCTTGATGAGTCATAGTTGATGAGTATTTAATACATTATTGGTACATACTTGGTACATGGTTGGAGGCACTTTCTAGTAGTATTGTTGACACATAGTTTATGGATGATGTAACATACTTGTATTGGTATATTATTAGAAGCACATATTGATCTTGGTGATGATTATGAGTTGTTGTGTTATGCTTGGTTGATGCACATCTTTGATAGTTGTCTTGGTGATTGATCTTGGTGAGTAGATCTGATTTTGTTGATAAGATTGATGAGACAGGTTATTTGTACGGGTTGTTGTGACAGGTTATTCGTATAGGTTTGGTGCATGGTTGATGGACTTGTTCATGGTACAAGTTGGTGCATGGTTGACGCACTTGTTTATGGTACAGGTTGATTACATGTTGTGTACAGGTTGGTGCATGGTTGATGCACTTGCTTATGGTATAGGTTGATTACAGTTTGAGGTACAGGTTGATGCATGGTTCAGGTTATTAGTACAAGTTGTTTGGTGCAGGTTGATTGGTACAGATTTACAGTAGTATATCTCACAGTGATAGTGTGACAGTGGTTCCATCATTCTACTTATACGTCAGGGTGGTTGGAAGGGGCAAGGATAGGTGGTTGTATCCACCTTCTGGTTGTATTCGGAGAACATAGGGGGTTGTAACCTCCTTTTGGTTGCAGCCGGAGAATTGGGGAGTTGGAGCTTCCCTCAAGTTGTAGCTTGAGAAACTAGGGGGTTGGGGCCTCCTTCCAGTTGCAGCTAGAAAACAAAGGAATTTGGTGCTTCCAATGAATGTAATTATTAAAAACATATAAGAAAAAACATTCTATGGTTTTCTCCCACTTTGGGTTTCCATGTAAAACACTGGTGTACTATGTATGTGTGTGATTGCTCATTTGTTCATTCTTTATTTACTCTACAAATATTGGATGATAATGCTACATTGATATAAAACTTGCATTTATGGTGAAAAATGATTAAATTTCTCTATTACTGATTTACCGCCTCTCTCGGTAATCCAACAATCCATTCCTCTCATCAACATATATTTGGTGACCATACTAGGGCATGGAATTTTACTCTTTGGTTGTTATTTTCTATTTTATTTTTATATTCTTATAATTCATGACTTTTCTTACCTTGCAACAACCAAACTTGAGGTTTCATCTTCCCAACCAAAGAAGCATTTCTTCAGGTCTTTTTGATTTTATCCTAGAAACTTCCCGCACTCACAAAGAACATGAACACTTTTGGGAGACTATGTTGATGTTTGGAAAACATCAGGAAGGCATTCTCCTAGATTAATAATTATTAAATCATATTATTAATATAATATATCTATAATATAAAGTATACATATATATAATAAATAAGTAGTTATTTATTATCCAAAGGATGCATCCTTTCATGGATGGTCACCATATGTTCTTTATATATGACACATTCATCATTGTAATAATCGATTGATATCACACATCATCTCATATAAAAATTCAACATGTTATTAGAGCGGGACTAGGATTGACTCCATCATGAGAGGACCTGGGTAAACAAAAGGGAATCTAGACTTTGGCAAGGCGAAGCCTTTGCATTTCTATGGGTGATGGAAATATTTTATCATCATCTTCTCTTTCATTTTAAGTTTCTTGTAGTCTCTTGAGAAAGGAAGTGAAACCAGTTGATGAGATATTATAAAAAACTGACCTTCATGACAATGAAGGTGCACAACAAGAAGAAACTATACTCAGTTGATTTGACAAAGGGTTTTGGGGCCTTTTATCTCCTGCTTCCAATTCCAGTAGCTTAGCTTGGAAGGATTGAATCTCACACTTTCCAGTTGTTTCTTCAGAGGATGATTTCTACTTCAAATATGCGTGGACCAACGTACTTGGTTGGTATGCCTTCAGAGGATGACAATTATTATGAAAACGTTCATCGTTCTACCATTTAATGGAATAATATTATGGACAACTATGATGACTCTGTGTATTAGATTTCCCACTCATTTTTTTGATGTTATTACAAGCTATGTGTATTCATGTGGAAGATTATATGTATTGCCTCTCCATACATCCTCAAAAAATCAGAAGAGTGAGCTGTGAGGGTATGTCTATATGGAAATTCGATTCATTCTCCAGAGATATTACCATAAAAAATCTTGGAGAAATGTGTCCATTATGTGTGGGTCTATTGGAGGGGGATTGATCGCCTTTTCCATATGCCTATTTACAATGCGAAACAAAATGAGATCCATGACTATAGAGAAACCAATCCTGATTACACAAACACAAACAAAATATTCTATATTCTCTCTGTGGTATATATAATTTTATCATATTCAGAAAGGCATGATAGCGTCTCAGGATAGTTTTTCAATCCCCATATAATGTATATCTTGGACACATTGACAGAAGCAACATGGAAGTTTCATGAAGATAATAAGCTGTAGAGGGAGGGAACAACATTGGAGGAGTACTGGGTGGTGATGTGCGAATGCATGGAGGGAGTCCCAAGGGAGGGAAGAACCTGTTGGTGATAAGGGCATTAATGCTAGTAGTGGTAATGGCATGAAGCCTCTTTGTGCTAGTTGTTTTAATACAAAAGAACCATTTGAAGAAATACACTATGAATCTCGGCGTTGTGTTGTTGAAGCGAAGCGGTGCATGGTGATAATCAACTAGTGATCAAGAGTGCGTAGAAAATCCTGGATTTTCTTGTTTTAGGGTTTACATTCAATGAATGCATGTTTCTACCATATCTTGAGTGATTATATAGGGTGTTTTGCGATGGCTGGATGGATGGTAGTTGGTCGATGAAGTGTGTAAAATGGAACACACCTAATATTTTCCATGAGTGAACTGCTGCCTATAGTGAGCCGTGGTGCATAGCCACAAAATGCACTAATGGTCACAATTTATTTTTCTTTTCGGGCTATTGTATGGTGTAAAGTGATAATTCTACTCTAAGAAAATACAACCAAGATGTAGCTTTGAGTTGGATCCTATCCTCTTACCATTATGATTCTAAATGTTTAGAAAAACATTTCTAAACATTGTGATGGTGAGTGAGGTTGATTCACATGTGATTAATGCACCAAAATAGACAATGGAAAATGTGGAAATACATTGTGATGATTGTAAGGGGAATATTGTTTAAAACATACAAGTCAATAAATATAAGACATGAAAAATCATATATAAATGGATATCATATCGAGAGGGAGGACTATACAGATTATTGGGACAATCAGCCTAGGCATTGGTACATGACAACATCTGTTTGTGTGAGTTATGGCATTGGAGATTTTCACTCTTACATTATAGGGATTTAACAACATTGAAGAGGATGGTCACATGACTTCCATAGCTTCAGGTAGAGCATGATGGAATTTGCAGGGGATGTGCACTTGGAAAGAATGTTAAGGGATATTTTCCGAGCACTGACAATAGGTCCAAGGGGATCTTGGATCTAGTACATTTAGATGTATGTGGACCTATGATAGTTGCATCTTTGGGTGAATTCCTGTACTATGTGATATTCTTTGATGATTTCTCCTGGATGACATGGATATTCTTCATGAATACCAAGGATGAGGTCTTCAATAGATTCCAGGAGTTCAGGGCTTAGGTAGAGAACTTGGTAGGGAAGAAGATGTAGGTGTTGAGGTCAGATAATGGAGGAGAGTACACTTCCAAGTACTTCAATGATTTCTTCAAGGAGACATGGATCAAGAGGGAGTTGATTGTTCCTTACAACACATACATATACCTACATGGTAAGTTGGATATGGTTTGAGATATGTCTCAAATAATGATGTACAATTGTAGGGATATAGAGATTCCGATTGGGCATGGAGTGAAAGTGAAAAGAAGGGTAATTATAGTGTATGCTTCTACAGAAGCAATATGGCTTCGTAAGTTGGTTTCTGGATTATTTGACCATGCGTTAGATTCAACCATGATATACTATGATAATCAAAGCCATGTGAAGCTTTCATAGAACCCCATGTTCCATGACAAGTCAAAGAATCTTGAGATCAAGTACTACTACATCCATGATAAATTCCAGAAGGGAGAAGTGAATCTCCAATAGATCTCCATCGATGAACATATAGAAGATACTATGACGAAGCCCTTGTCCAAAGGGAAGTTTGTATACTTCAGGGACAAGCTTGGGCTTGTGGAGATTACTCACTTGGTTGAGAGGGAGTTATGATATTATTGCATTATGGATAGTCAATGTGCTGCTGAATTGACATTATCCCTTTGGATAATGGTTCAGGTTAGACATATTGCTAATGTATCATGGAATAACATTTTATGTAGAAAATGGTCCAAGACTGACATTCTTTTGTGGCATAGATGGTGTCCTGATCAAGATGAATGGTATGCCCCTTATGGAACAAATGATGACCTAATTAGGGGGGTTGGTATAGGACTGGAATTTTCTCTATGGAAGATATGGTGAATTGATTAGAGAAAGAGGTCCGAGACTGACATTCTTGTATGGCACATGTAGTGACTTGATTAGAAGAATGGTCCCTATAGCCCATGGTGTGACTTTCAACATCTGGATGGACCAACATTTTGCATGTGGCATAGATGGTGATATGATCAGGAAGAATGGTCCTTGTAGTCATGGGACACTCAGTTGAGTGCACATGTTTGAGTACATTTAGCTAGTTGTTATGAATACCTCCCTAATTAAGAGGGAGTGTTGATGTTTCATCATCGAGCAAACATTCACCCATAGGGGTGTACCTATGGTGAATTACCATAGTAACAATTGGGTGGACCTTCTCCTAGATTAGGTTGCAGACCAAGGGATACAAGATACATTTATCACAAGGGTATACTTGTGGTAAATGGGCTCAGACGTAGTCCTTCCTTGACCATGAAAAGGAGTGATATGGAATCAAAGTGCTTGAGGTGCTTTCCACATGTCATATAACATCATACTGACATTCACTCATAAGGGTGTACTTGTGGTGAATGGCCTTGGTGTGTTCTTTGTCCTTAGTCATGCTGATTTGACTAGGAATGATAAATATTTGAGATGCTAGATGCTATCACATGCAGACCTAGAGTGAGTTTGATATTAGAGAGAGTCAATTTTCTCAAAGGGAGAGTCGCAGAGGGAGTTTCCCCTTGGTTCATGTGGGAGAGAGGAAACTCCCATAACTGATAGACATGTGTCATGAGTCTAGGGTGAAGTTTGTGTACTTCAAATACAATATTATCATGATGCAAAATGTCTCCCTCGTTGAGAGGGAGTGTCGATGCTTGGACAACATCGAGAAGACATTCTCCCAGATTAATAATTAATAATTATTAAATAATATTATTAATATAGTATGTTTATAATATAAGGTATAAATATATATAATAAATAAGTAGTTATTTATTATCCAAAGGACGCATCCTTTCATGGATGGTCACTATATGATCTTTATATATGGCACATTCATCATTGTAATAATCGATCGATCTCACACATAATCTCATATAAAAATTCAACAAACTATTGCTCGTGAAATTGTGATTCAAGAACAAAGAGAAGCCATTCAAAGGTAACCTTGAAATTGACCTCCTTAATATAGGGTTGTCTTATGACTACCCTATCTTGTTCTTCAAGATGAAAAAAATGTCATACCCATAAATTAGATCCTTTCTTTGAGATAGGAAGGAGAAAAGTAGTCCTATAGAATATTTAGCCAAGGCTTATAATATATTTATCAAATTATGAGACCGAGGTATAAATTATTTCAATATCTTTTCCTTTCAGGCAACCTACAATGAATTCTTCTGGTGGTTATAGTAGTACTAACATATCTACTTCATTGTAAAATTCAACTTCTTCTTTAATTTGAAGCATGCATGGCCACTACAACCCTATGCAATTAACTACAAATCCCACAAAAATGATCAAACAATATGATTTATTTCAATTTGAAGAGGATGCAAATACTACTCCATGGCATGTGTCCTCTCCTTTAGATTTGGCTCCAACCAATACACCTCTTCCAAAGTTTAAAGACCATTTTCCTTAATTTTCTGGCAATGGACATATTTCAGTTAATTCCTTTTCAAATGGATGCCATAATATTGGAGAAAATGAAAATGATGCTTGCATGAGATTTTTTGTTAACTCTTTGGAAGGAAAGTCCACGACTAATTTCTTTGAATTACCACCTAAGATATTTACAACTTGGGATGAATTATAACATTGGTTCAAATCAACCTATGGACAACCTCAAAGTCCAACGTATTTGTTGAAATATTACAATAATAATGTCTACAATAAAGGTGAAATAATTAAATCATTTAATATGTGTTTCACTAAATTATACAATCAGATTCCATAAATCATTAGGCCACACAATCAAGCTTCCTTAATGCATTATTATAACACATTACCTTCTACCTATTATTATAGGTTATAGGAAAAGAATCTAACAATTTGGGATCTACATTACATACTTGTTTAGAGTTTAAGGAATAGTTGGCAAGGACAGGGCTTCCTATCGAAGACTATGTAAAAAAATGACATGTCAACTATGTTACAATTGGTTCAAGATATGAGCATTAGAATGATTGTTTTCAAAAGAAAAGGGATAACTTCCACTTCTACTTCAACTGAAACCTATAACCAGGTTGCCTTAAGAAATCAAACTCATAGCTTCCAACCCAAGGCTATTCTCTCAAGGACCTGGTGTAATTTTTGTGAGCAGAATTATGATGAAAATACTTGTGAGATAAAAAAATAATGTGAGAGAGCACATATTTGTAAAAAGGACTGATACAACAATTGTTTCCTTATATTGGGCTTAAGAATAGGAAGTGATGATGGTTGACACCCAAAACAAATCATATTAGAACAAGGGAAAGTAATTTCCTCTCAAGACTACTTTTACTCCTAGTTCATCCTCGCAAGAAACTAATTCTTAGATTATGAGTGGTACCCAAAATCTAGAGGTTTTAACGTCATATTCTTCATATAAATACAATATCTTGAAACAATTGTCTACAATCAAAGTATATGCATATTTATTGGACATGGTCACCGTCCCTGAACAACAAAGGCATCTGAAAGATTTCATGGAAGGTAAAACTTCCACTATTTCAAGTTTGATTGAAGAACATAATGAAGAAGAAATGTACATAAATACAGTAGGTGTATACAATCCTATAAATTATTTAAAAAATCCTCCTTTCTATGCTTATGTAAAGATTATGGATAAAATTGCAAAATGTTGTGTAATTGATGGGGGATCAAGCCCCAATGTTATGTCTAAGATTATAATGGAAGAGTTAGGTCTTTCATGTACAAATAAAAACTCAAAGAGTATGTTGTCTTACATTAGTCAACAATAAGCCACTATTGGTGAAATCAAGGATGTAACTTTGCTTTTGTGTGCCCATTCTAATATCATAACCACTTGTAATATTTAAGTGATTGATATTCAAGTTAGAAACTATTTCATCAGCTTGGGTAGAGACTGACAAGTATTAAATGGTGGATACATTTCACTGGATGGAACACACATGTCCCTTTTGAAAAATGGAAAGAATGTCATTTTTCTTTAGGAGGGACGAATCTCACCATACATAGAAAGTCATCTACAACCACATGTTAATTACATTGAAGAAGACATTGGTGTATACTCAATTTTTCTAGAGGAAGATATTGTTTCCGTTGCACAACTTCCAGATCCCGAAGATGGAATGTGACACATGCATTTTGATGGTGCATTCTCAAGTGTAGGTAATGGAGCTATCATAGTTATGCATTCACTTGTAGGAAAGATTCACAATTTCTCTTACATATTTGAATTTGCATGTACTAATAATGTTACAAAATTTGAATAATTTACACCCCCTCTAATAAATTGGTAAATACGTATACACAAGTAGTTTGGACATTAATCTCCAACATTTGGTCTTTCAACATTACACATATAAAGAGAGATATGAATTCTATGACTGATAAGCTTGATGTTTTTGAAGCTAGTCCTACAAGAAAATTACTTTTTGAGAGGCTTGATTGTACATTTTTGTCTTTATATCATCCTCATTTTCCTGATGATGTATAATCTTGGCATGCTTTTCCTGATGATGAAAGTATATCTGCATTTTTGCAGAATGAGCCATTGAAATGGAAAGAGATTATATCTCTAGAAGACAAAAAAATTCCAAAGGGATTGACTCCCATGGAAAACTCATTCTCATCCATTGATGTTGGAAAGAAAAAGGAAAAAGAAGAGGAATCAAAAAGAAAAATTGGAAGTACCATTTCTGTGAACATTGGGACTCAAGAACACCCAAAGATTTTAAAAATTGGAGCTCAATGTTCAGAGAAAGAAAAATATAAATTTATGGATCTTTTCTGTGAATTTAAAGATGTCTTTGCTTGGTATTATAAGGATTTATGTGACTTTTATCCTAGTACTATCCAACATGCGGTTCCTATTAAGGAAGAAGCAAAACTAGTAAGGAAAATACAATGATCTATTAATCATGCATTAGAAGCAACAATTAGTAAGGAAGTAGAAAATCTCATTAAAGCACATATTATTTTTCCTGTGAAATATTCAGAATGGGTATCTAACCTTGTCCTACTATGGAAAAAGAATGGTGACATAAGACTATGTGTTGATTTCCATGCCTTAAATAGGGCAAGTGTTAAGGATAATTTTCCTCTTCCTAACATGTAATTTATATTACAACAAGTGGTAGGATCACAAATGGTGTTACTTCTTGAAAAAAATTCGGTATACAATCAGATTCGAGTCAAGAGGGTTGACAATTATATTCTATATGAATCTTTTTGAGTTTGATGGCTTCTCTTTCAAACATTTAGCATGATTCTTTCTTTTTAGTTATTTGAATCTTCTGGGCTTCTACCTTTTTCTTATATTCTTCAATTTGAGTCATTATATCTGCATTAGTACTTTCATTTATCTTTTTGAAATTGATGATTTCCAATTCCAACACATGGTTTGAATTTTCCTTCCTTTTTAACTAGATCTTTAGGTATTCTTTACTTTCTTTAATTTCCTCAAGTTGAGTGTTTATACTGTTAAATAATTCTTCTAATTCTTTTAGTACTTCTTTTCTTTTATTGTCATGTTTCTTTAATTCTTCCATTTCTTCTATTAGATTAGTAACTTTGGTTTTCAATATTTTGATCTCTTCTTCTTTTTCTAGCTGAAACGTTTGTCCATGATCTTCATGGTTAGATTGATCTAACTGTTGTAGTAGTATCATATATTTATGTTGGAGTTTCTCCAACTCTTCTAGAGTGCATAGGGTTGTGTACTCATTACTATCAAGAGCTTCCATAGGAACTTTAATATGCATATAATTTCCTGGTTCCAAAGGAATCTCTCCTATAGCAGCTACAACATCAGTTTTAAGATTATGTAATTTTTCTTTAGTGATTACTGAGGTATGTCACATTTTCTTGATGAGGTTGTCTTTCTCACTGTTGACTGAGATTTGTATAAAATCCTGTATTTCATTCTGATTAGAAATGTATTTCTTTGTATTATGTTCTTCAATCTAATTGCAATTTTCATTTTCTTTATCTTCTTCATTCTGATAAGAACTCTCTTCTTCTTAGTTTTGTTCTTTATTCTAGCAGGAATCCTCTTTATCTAAGTCTTTTTGCTCACTTTGATAGGATTTCTCTTCTTCTTTTGTTTCATTCTGATAACAAATTTCTAGTTGAAACCATAATTCTTTGGCAGATTTGTAGTGCTTCATCTTTTCCTTGACTTGGTCTGACAATCCATCCTGAATTTCTTTAAAAGGCTACTGAATTGTTTCTCTTTGCTTCCTTTGTAGTTTTGGATTTGGTCTTTGAAGTAGTTAAGTGCCAGGGATTACTTAATACTAAATCCCAAACTCTATATCCTCTTGATTTCAGATATCTTTTCATATTTTCCCTCCATGATAAATAATATGTTCCATCAAATAAGGGAGCTTCGTTTGTGGAGATAACAATTTTTCCACCCATTTCTTCTGAATCTACATTTAGTGTTTAAACTGTGATGAAGGAACTCTCTCTGATACCAATTGTTGAAATGGGTACTTGACACTGAGGGGGGGGGTGAATCAATGTCACATAACTTATTGACAATTTTCACTTTTCACAAATTAACTGAACAACAAATATTTATTTCATTTTCTCAAACAATATATATATATATATATATATATATATATATATATATAATAATAATAATAATAATAAATACTTTATTTATTTAAATAAATTGAATGAATACATAAGATCAATCTTTGAATATCATCTTCATACAATTATGAGAGACCCAACTCTCCATTACAAGACCCATCTTGTAGTTCTCAGATCCAACTCAGAAATGAGGAATCCAATCCTCATAAAAAGTCCCATCTTGTTGATCTCAGATCCAACTGAGATGTGAGGAGTCCAATCCTCATACAAGACCCAACTTGTAAACAGGCACCAACCTGATAGAATTAACTTTCATTCAATCCATTATATATAAATGTATATACTTCAACAAAATCAACTACATCTTCTCACAATTCTTTCTTGTTTATATAGTCTTCCAACTGGTGTGAATTTGAATCATTGTGTCTTTCGATTATTTGAACCATTACATATTTTCATTTAAAATGATAATCTTTAAACTTGAATTAATATCATTTTTTTTTTATTATTTATTCATGATTTCATGACTTAATTCTCTTTTAATCATGATTGTGTATCAGTTTATTTGCCCGTGTGGGTTGACCACAGACATGGATCGACTCATTATATCGTTATCATGTTGTTGTTGTGTTCTCGGTTCACCAACAGATCATATTCGATCATTTATAATTTCTCTATATTATTATGGTGTAACTCACTGTCGAATGAAACCTGTATGAGGTGCTTCCTTCAATCCATATGATCACAAGTACAAAACCATGGGCTTATCTATTTAAGAGTTGTATTACCTTTTTGCCTTTATTTCTTATTTCATATGATCAACGGCGGTGACTAGATGCTAAACCAAAAGATCACTTGAGTGCTTTTCAATTCAACGGTCATGATTCAATCTTCTGAAATGGATGACTGTCGTAACTTTGAGACTTCTCCCTTCGGGTCTTCGTGACTTCAGAACTTTAAAATCTCCTGAATACGATATCACTGAACAGATCGGATGGTTCACATTTATATCATGAAACCAGATCAATGGTCATGTACAATCCTTGGACCTATACTTCATTGCTTAATCCAACGGCCAGAACTTAATCAAGCAATGAGATGGATGGCCACCATTTACTCTCCGACTTCGTATATTATACTTACACTATCCTTCCACTATGTTTTGATCAACGGTTGAGAGTACACCCAACATCAGATCCATGGTCAAGATCTCCTTCGGGTCTCTGAACTTTAGAGATTTCAAATCTCAACCCCTTCTTTCCTCCAGAGTGATCACCTGTTGAGTAAGTCACAAGTGATGGAGACCGCTTGTTGTCTGTTAATACTTTCACTTACACTATCCTTCCACTGTAGTAGATCGAAGATCAAGAATTCTCCCGAAGTGATCTTCAGATCGAACATCTCATGTCCACTTTGGGACTTTAGCATTCAAGACTTCGGGACTTTGGGCAAGTGCTAATGCTAAACTCCCGAAGAAAAAATCCTAGAGTGACATAAATTTCTTACATCACTTGTTGACTTGTCATGAGCTGAGTATCTTCAATGTGTCACTCTGATTCGTGATTTTCATGTACCTGGAATGTCGATTCATCTTGATACTTGTCATTTTGTGACTGTGCCATGTGTCCTTGCTAACGTAGTCTTGAAGACGTGGATCTCCTTATCTGGAATATGCTCATCTCCTTGATTTAACGGTCACGATAGTATCTGAAGGGTATCTCAGATCGACGACTGAGAGTGACTTTGGACCTTTGTCCTTCAGGAATTTGGGACTTTTGACATTTCTTGGTGATGAAACTCCCGAAGGAATTCTCCTGTAGTGACGTAACTCACTTACCTCACTTGTTGACATGTGACGCAGACCTATCGACCCTCGGGCCGAAGTCCACTCACAAGATCATTATTTATCTCCCTCGAGCCGAATAGGCTCTTTAGACTCCCTACTGGAATCTCTAGTTATCGATCCATAGGTCTTTTTTGGTAGCTTCCCTGTGTGAACAACACTAGGCGCAAGCTCCCCTTCTCCGTGCGACCATGGCGCTATGACCAAGGCCCGATTCCAAAGGCACTTGTCAGAACTTTCTACTCGCGAGTTCGTGAGTCGAGGCTCCCGACTCTTCTTTTCCAATCTCACGGTACCCGAAATGCCGATACAAGTATGGCTCTTCCTCTGTCAGTGCCTTCCTTGCGCGACTGCGATCTAGACTTAATGCTAGCTCCTCTTGCCACTCACACCTTCGCAAGTCGAAGGGTTAAATCTCCATCCTCTTCTCGTGCGAACCTCTGAGACCTAAAAGTCACCGAAGGTTGACCTTCCTTCTGTACTTCTCGCAACTCGCCACTTCGCGAGTTGTAGCATCAAATCTTGGCACCTTCCCTTCATGAACCCCCAAGAAGCGATATTTATTTTCCCTTTCACATTCTCACTACTCGTGACTTCGCAAGCCAAAGGGTTGAGCTCTCATGCTCTTATTCCGCCAATTATCGAGACACGAGAATTCAATGGAGTGTTGAATCCCTTCTCCAGGTGACGCGTGTCTGCTTGTCTGTCACATGGACCCCACCTTATGGCTCATCCACATGTCCACACAAGCCTCAGCTCTCGACATTTCATGAATTTTGATGTCGAAAGTGACCCCTCTCAACCTTCGAACCCCCGAACGTGCGATAGGCGATGGGGTTCCTGATCCAACGGTCCTCCCTTGACCCAGATCCAATGGTTGTCTCTGATCCTTGTGACTTTGCGACTTCGTGACTTTGAACACCTAACTCTTGGGCTCTCACCCTATGAACTTACGAGTTTGTGAGACCCAAATCCTGGATCTCTTCATCACTTCGCCAACTCCGCGATTGCTGCCACCTATCCTCCTCAGATGGACAGCTGCGATTCTCTCACGACTTCGCCACTCGCAACTTGGAGCACCCAAATCCTGCGCTCTCACCTTGCAAACCTCCAAGTTCACGAGATATATAGATCTCTACAACCTGTCCTCCTCAGATGGACGGTCCTGATCCTCTCGCGACTTCGCTACTCGCGAAGTCGAAGGACTTCCCTCTATGACTTTCGATGTCCGAATCCTCGATATGGGAAATTTCATGACATGCATCCTCCTTCCAATGGACGGCTCAGATTCTTTCACAGTTTCGCAATTTCTAATGTCGAGTGCCCGGACTCTCAGCCTCTGGACTCTCGAACTCCCGAACGTCGATATCCCGATATGAATTCCTTCTCGGGACTTTCGCTTCTACTGCTCTTCACGTGAGGGTTTAAACCTCGTGTAGCTCCTGAAAGATCCAACGGTTGTCGGGTTCTTCGCTCAA